>VONZ01001475.1:0-139002 GCA_012976165.1 Labeo catla | reverse complement strand
TGATACTGATAACCATAAAAGTGCTTAATATCGGTGCCGATCATTTATTTTTAGTAAAACTATCTCCACGTAAGCAAAGAAGACATTTAGATGCTTAAAAGAAGTAAACGTTAATAAAATAAAATTTAATTTAGCAGAAACGGTGTTTAACATTTATATATATATATATATATATATTATTCTTTTTCAAATTAAAATTGATTTAAAATTGATATTTAAATAAAAAATATATATAAAGAAATATGAAGAAATATAAAATTATATAATATAATAATAAAAAACAAAAAATACTAATACTATAATTCTTAATCATAATCCACTATATATAAACTGAAAAGAAATATTTATTTAATATAAGAATTTTTCAATTCTGTTTTTTAATTTGTAATATAATAATAATAATTGTTATAAAAAATATGTATATATATATATATATATGACAATTTAAATTATAAATAATTAAAATTGTAATTACAATTTAATTACAATTTAATTTGTAATTGTAAAATATTTTAAGAACAAAAAATGCTGATTGTAAATTACATTGAAAACTTACAAATTAAAAAACAGAGAATTGGATGTTAAACCCCATTTCTGCTAAATTAATTAATTTAATTTATTTTATTTACTTTTGAAAAGTAAAGAAAAAAAAAAAAACCTGAAAAAAATTTAGATTTAAATTAGAAAATAAAATCGCCAAAGGAGTAAGAAAAAAAATATATACATTATCAAAAACAAGTCTCTAAAACATCTAATTGTCTTCTTTTACTAGAAAAAAAAAAATATCGGCACCAATATTAAGCATTTTTATGGTTATCGGTATCACTCATTTTCAAAACCGATTTGTCACTAAAATAATTTAAAAGCATTTAAAGAAAATTTGTGTCACAGCTCTTATTATTCTAAGATTTGACATTAATTGTTACACCAGGCATATATATCGGTTAACGATATTAGTTATTGATCTACTTGACCTGTAATAATCGGTATCGCATCGGCCCTGAAAAACACATATCCATCGGTCGACCCCTAAATATAACTATGGCTGGTCACGTTACATGTTCCTCAGACCTTCTCTCTAAGTGGATGATTCTTGCTCATAATAAGATGCATTTTGGACCAGAACTTATGCTTGGATGTGCAAGGCTTAGCACTAAACCATTTCCTTCACTTATGAGCAAACAGTAGTGAGACTGCCGGTAAGGACTGACCATAAAATACACCCGAGTTCACAGATGTTCACTACAGCCGATCAGATGGACTCCAGCATGGGTGTCTGCCATCCATCCCAGCACAGGTCAAAAAAGAGAAGTCCCGTTTCTGCTGTTCATAGCTGAGCTGGGTCACGTCCAGCGGCACGCAAGTGCACCGAACCCCAGCACTACCTAAGAAGCAGGATGAACTACATTTCCTGCTGGCTTTCTTATCCTGACTTCAAAAGGCCGCTGGCCCCCTTTGCTTTTGCTGTTGTCTCTGGCAGGGGAGCGGCTCGTGGAGACAGAAGAAAGAGGCGCGTTTAAAAGATTCCAGCACAAGCACGCAGCCTTCCACACAAACCTCTGGTGAATTCATTAGAGTTGTTTAATTAACTGATCCCGTTACAACAAAGTGCCCTCGATTCTCGCGGCAGACGAGAAAGGAGTGGAAAAATAAAGAAAACTCTTCGCCTCTCTTTGGAGCCACGTTTGTTGTTGTTGTGCTGATGAATTAGCGATCGCCTAAATAAGCAAATTAACAAATACGGAGGCAAAACATGGTAAACAACATCCTCTTTAGGATTACAAAGCTTGTGTATAGTCTGAGGGGTTATACAGCATGGAGGATTGCTCTGTACTCTCATTTCTGACAGATATTTCAATGTAATCATAGGGAAAAAGTATTGATCTTAGCAAAAAAACGCTGTTTTTTTTATATGTTGGACATGTCAAGTGGACTCATACTGCCTTTAACTAACTAATTAATTAATTAAAGGATTAATTTTATGTAATTACTTTATACATTACCTGTTTAGAAATCACATGTAAATGAGTATTTGACTCAACAGATGTAATATTACCAATAAAGACCAACATTGGTTAACTAAACCTAAAGACCAACATGTTACTGTTAACTAAACCTAAAAACTACGTTAAAATTATTTTCAGTAATTTATATAAGGCTGAAATAAGATAAAATCTAAATGAAAAACTGAAATAAAAATGAAATGTTGCACTGGAATGTATCTGTAACAGGTTGGAGATCAAACATGACAAAAACTGAAAATATCAACCAAAACGAAACAGAAAAAAAATAAATAAATAAATAAATTAGCACAACAAAAACAACAACAACAACAATAATAATATATATATATATATATATATATATAAAAATTTGTATGTATTAAACAACAACAATAACAACAACAAACTTAAGTTATTGATGTATTTTTATTAAGTTATTTTAAGCATTTCTAAAACTAAACTAAAATAAAATATAAATATAACCATAGTAGTAATAATAATAATAATAATAATAAATCATAATTATTATTATTATTAGTTGCTATTGTTATTATTATATTAATTATTACAATAATTCTTATTATTTTGTATAAATCAATATTTATATTAAAATTAAACCAAAAAATTTGCATAATAATAATAATTATTATATATTTTTAGATATATTACTACATAATAATAATAATAATAATAATAACAACAACATTTTATATATATATATATATATATATATATATATAATGAAATATAATTCTAACAATAACAAACTTAAATTATTAAAGTATTAAGTTATATTATGCATTTTTAAAACTGAAATAAAGTGAATGAAATATACTACTACTAATCATCATCATCGTTGTTGTTGTTATTTTTCTTGTTAAAACAAATGGAATGCAAATAGAAATTATTAAATAATAAATATTTTCATATTTATTATTATTAAAATTATTATTAATAGATTATTATTAATATTATTAATTTAGTAAAAAAAAAATGAAACGTTGCCTCGGCATCTCTCTGTAAGAAGTTGAAGAAGAAAAAATGTGATTCTTTTCTCTATGCTGTGTAGCTTTATAAGAAAAAATGTGTTTGGTGTGCCTTGAGCTTGTCTCTTTGAAGTCAAAATATTTAGTCAAATTGGACAAATGAAACTAAAATAAGCACTTCTCCTCATTCCGGCAGAAAACGGTGCAGTGTTTAAAGGTCATTTGCAATGATTGACATCATGGAGTTCACCAGTATTTCGTTGCTGATGTGTGAATGGTATCTTAACAGTAAAAAGATGAAAAGCCGTTGCTAGTGTTGAGTTTTAAGGACACCCAGTCGAGTTAAAAATAGTTTTAAGACACTTCAACCCTTCTCTGTCACGAACACTGAAAAGGTCAAAACGCAACACTGCCTCCAAGTCCTTTAAAGGCTGGAGATGGTGCGACTAAAGTACAGACCATGGAGAAAGACGCTCTTCCTTACCACAGCAGCGAAGTAGATGGCCATGAGTGGGTGAGACGCCAGGAAGAAATCATAGAGCCGCAGAACATGCCGAATATCTGACAGGACGTAGCTGTACCATGTGATCAGCCAGCTCAGAGCGAAGATGGTGCCCACCTCAGACCTACAACACAAAGACAATCGGTTATTGGCTCTCATTTCTTAAAATCAGTTCATGCATTAGCCAGCATTAACGAATAATGAGCAATATTTCAATGTTTTACACCATTTATTAATCTATTAGTAATTTTATTAGTAAAGGATTAATCTATGAGCTATTTTATCGATAATGTTTTAATCTTTTAATCATTTTATTAGTTACGCATTAATCTATTAGTAATTATATTTAATTTATAGCAAATTTTTCATTAATCTATTAGTAATTTTATTAGTTATGCATTAATCTATGAGCTATTTTATTTAATTTATTAGCAATTTATTCATTCATTTATTTTTTATTAGTAATGCATTAATCTATCAGTAATTTTATTTATTGCTAATTCATTCATTAATTTATTAGTAATTTTATTAGTTATGCATTAATCTATGAGTTATTTTTTCATTTATCAGCAATTTATTCATTAATTTATTAGTTATTTTATTATTAATTCATTAATCTTAACTATTTATCAATCTTAGTAATGTTATTAGTAATAAATTAATCTATTAGTACTTAATTTATTACTAATATTAATTTATTAGTAACTGATTCATTACTCTATTAATATTTTATTAGTAATGCATTAATCTATTAGTAATTTTATTTAATTTATTATCAGTTTATTCATTATGCTATTAGTAATTTTATTTAATTTATTAGCAATTTATTTATTATTCTATTAGTAATTTTATTAGAAATGCATTAATGTATTAGTAATTGTATTTAATTTATTAGTAATTTAATTAATCTGAGTAATTTTCATTTATTACCAATTGATTCATTGACCTATTATTCATTTAATGTAATTTATTAGCAATTTATTCATTAATCTATGAACAATCTTATTAGTAATGCATTAATCTATTAGTAATCATATTAGTAACATTAGTAACTTCATTTAATTTATTAGTAATCTATTCATTAATCCATTAGTCATCTAATTAGTAATGTATTAAGATATTAGTGTTTATTTTTTTAGTATTTAAATTTTATTTTAATAAATTAAATATAATTTTATTTTATTAAAGTTTATTTTTTTAAAGTTTTCGTAATTTTGTAGTAAAAGTGTTAAAATAAAATAATAAAAAGATATTTTTATTATTATTTTTTTAAATTTAGGTTTAGGTCTTACGGTTGTTTTTTATTTGATTTTAAGTTTTTTTTGTTTTTGTTTTTTTTCAAAATGAAATTGATGTTTTTGTAAAAATGGTTTTAGTTAACTATAATAACCCTGTTTCAGAGCACACCTAGAAACTGAGGTTTGTGACCGTCACAGAAGCACAAAAACTAACATACAGCATGTATAACGGCACTGAGCGCTTGCGTGCGTCATGTAGAGTATGTATCCGGCATAAGTAAACACACTCAATGGCAACATGACCTTTGAAAGGGCCTATAATCTGTGAAATCGACATTCAAACATGACAGGACTCAGCACAGCTCCCACGAATCCTCCTGAAACTCCTCTAAAAACCCACCCGAGCATTTAGCACGTGCAAAACACAGGAACGCACGTCTGACACATTCATTAATCACCGTCATTGATGTCACTGATATTCCATGCGAGCAATTTAACGCTGCTGTAGGCCTTTTCTCCATCCTGTAAATGTGCTGCAAGGTCATGAGTACATGTAAGACGAGAACAAAAACTCTTTGCGTAAGGGCTGCTGAGATATCCAAATCAAAATAATACTGTGATTAGGCCAGGACCTAAAACTAACATTTGGCCACAACTGCCAGTGGACCTGAAAAAAATTTACCAGCCATAGATTTTTTTTTTTTAACCAGCCATTAAACTGTATGTGGATTACTTAATTTAAAAAGAAAAAGGGGGTAAAAAATATTATTATTATTATTTTAGTTTTTAATCAAATAATAAAATAGATAATTCAATCAAATCATTAAAAATTAAATCAAACAAATATACATATACTATTAAACTTATAAAAATGATCAAAGTATTTAATAATAATTCTAACTTTATAATAATACAAAATTATTATTTATTAAAATTATTAAAATACAAAATAAATAATAAAAATATTTATTTAATTATAATAATAATAATAATAATATTTAATAATAATAATAATAATAATAATAATAACCACTGTAAAATTACAATATTAATATTTATGGTTGTATTTTATTTATTTATTTCCTTTCAGATCATAGAACTTTTATTTTGGAAACAGAGTAACTTTTCTTTTGAAATGCTTTCTAATGGTTTTAGATGTAAATATTAGAATTGTAATTTTACTGTAAAATAAAATTATTTTTCAGGAAAACTGAAGACAAAGTGGAAAGGTATACATTTAGTAGATTTGATTGTCCATTTCTATTGTTTTTTTTTTTAATTAAATTAAATTAAAAAAAAAAAAACACTCAAATTTTTCAAAATAAATAAAAAATTAATTAATTAATTACAAATTAAATAAGTAGATAAATAAATCTTCAGACTAATTACAAATAAATAACAAATATAAAAAAAAATTATATATATATATATATATATATATATATATATATATATATATATTTATATATTTTTTTTTTTTTTAAATTTATATTTATATAAACCATATATTTTACTTACACATTTATTTTTTACTTTTTTCTATGCGCATGCACTCCCCAACAAAATCATTCACACTAACTGTATCAATTAATTCTTTGTAAATATAGTTATTATATTTGTAAAAATTCTTCTATTTTTCAAACCACAGAAAAAAAAATGTCTTGCACATTCAATAACAGAGGAATCGTAATGACTGACAATGGTAGAGGCCTTTTCTGAAACCAGACAACGGCATCACCCAAAGTGTTAAGAGCTTAGTAAATGTTTCTCTGTACGAAGCAACTGATGCACGAACACAAATGGGAAAATAACATTTCTTTTTTAGGCCCCCTATCCGCCCATGGGCTTTTTAAAAGTTCTGCGGTTTTATTAACTTGTTTGGAAAGATTCATAAAAGCAGAAGCAACAGCACCTGAGTGAGCAACACCATTAAACCTGTGGACCAGCGTTGCGGCGAGACGCGCCCATGCAATATTGATGAAGAACCTCTTATTCTCTACATTTTAGATGAGTCGCCATTAAAAATAACCTGCATTTACAAACAAGAGCCAGAAAAGCCGCACGCAATGTGGAGCCACAGGTTTATGCGAATGCTTGCACACACACAAGTCGACTACATTTCTGATGTCCCAACAATATCAACAATTTTGTTGGATTGCCACAGCAAATGGTTTTCACATAAACAAGATGGTTGCACAACAAGAAAGCAGGAAACTTTAAGCATGAGGTTTCAAAAGGAAAAACAACACAAGGCTGACAACATTTAAGATGCATGTGGGAAATATGCAAGCTTTTTTAAGCGTCTGACACAAGATCAGTGATAATGATGATCTGCACGTGAGTTTCAGCTCAGTGAGTGCTTACATTCATACCACCTTATATTTCTTTACCATCCACCAGCATTTTTATGCAAAATTCAATATTTTGTTTTCTGTGAGGTTAAGCTGTTTTTGCTGATGGAAATATGCATGTTATTTAGCTACTCCAGCTGACTAAAGGATTTATCAAAATTGCAAGAATTACTTTACAGTCTTGGAACCATCAGCTAAAATGAGAATTAAAAAAAAAAATACAGTTAAATCAAATAAATGAACATTAAATTAAATAAAAATTACACTAAATAGTCACATTTTGCAGTATATGTCTTCATATGTAAATATTTTAATGCAAATTATAAACATAATTGTTATTTTTTATTACTATAAGAAAACAAAAACAAACAAAAACGCTCATAACACTAACAAATAATAAAAAATAAATATATAATTTATATAAACAAACACACACACACACACAATGAATAGATTTCACTTAATTCCAGAGTAGAGGAACATCATTTGACTAAATATGCATCTAGGTTTACTAATAAAAGTCTTACAATTAACAAATGATTTAATTATTTACTACAGTGGAAAGAAAACTATAAACAAAATTTAATTAACCTTCATAATACTCATTAATTTCAAACAGATGCTGTCTACTTACTGAACGAAGTAATTATTTGTTGTAAAATTTATATATATATATATATATATATATATATATATATATATAGTAAGTGCCCGACAAATTGTAAACATTTATTATATATATATATATATTATTTTTTTATTTATTATTATTATAATTTATTGTTATTAGTATTTTTAGTTAATATATTGTGCATTTTCGTAAAGAAAATTAATATAGTTTTATATATATATATATATATATATATATATATTTTTTTATAGAATTATATTATAATTAATAGAATTATATATATATATATATATATATATATATATATATATATATATATATATACACACATACATACATACATACATACACATATATATAACACACACACACACACACACACACACACACCACTTCTTTTTTATTATAAATATATACAATTTGTCGGCCACTTACAATAATGCAGACAAAAATGAATAACTATAAAGTAAAAATGTTGGTCAAGGATATAAAAATCAGGGAAGAACACATCCTCACTGTTGAGCCCTGTGACAGTGACTTTGACGAAGGACCGCACACAAAACCGTCTCCCATGAGAGTATTTCATAAAGCGCCTGTGTGTGTGTGTGTGTGTGTATCCTTGCAGGGAAATCAGTTTTGAACTGACAGAGGTGAAGCGATCTGTACATGTACTATACCCTGCTACTCCTCTCCTCTCGCCTGATTCAGTGTAAACAGCCACCATCTACTGGCAGCAAACGTACAGGCATTCAAGATCCACGTCACAGATTTCAGCAGCTTTTATAGTCGCAGACAGAGCATAACAGTCAAAGATAAACCTGTTAACAGGCGACGCTCTCTCATGAGCCTGTCTAGACGCTTAAAGATGCCCTCTGCTGCCCTCTTTAGGACATTAAGTTTATTAACCTCAGCTGCTCCAGATGCATTTAAATCAATGTTCTGAGCTCAAATGCTGATTACCACGAAAAATGATTTTGACTCATCGCTCATTTTGTAACAACAAACACATTTTTAGTAATGCACTTGAAGCAGAAGCACACTGTTGAAGTGTTTCATCAATTCTTCTGCATAAAAATGTGAATTATCTGAGTTGTAAAGTTTTGTTAATCATCCTTTAGACATAGGATTAGTACTTTACTTGCATTTAACCCAGTACATTTCTTTAAGCAAACTTATGAGTTGCTTAAGCTTATTAAAGGAACACTCCACTTTTTTGAAAATAGGCTCATTTTCCAATTCCCCTAGAGTTAAACAGTTGAGTAGTACCGTTTTTGAATCCATTCAGCTGATCGATGGGTCTAGCAGTAGCACTTTTAGCGTAGCTTAGCATAGAATTGAATGTGATTAGACTATTAGCATCTTGCTCAAAAATGACAAGAGTTTCGATATTTTTCCTATTTAAAACTTGACTCTTCTGTAGTTACATCGTGTACTAAGACTGACGGAATATAAATTGCGTTTTTTTTTTAATCTCAATCCAGAATTTGTTTCTCCCAATATATGAACACTGAATTCTGACTTTTTTTCCTCTCACAAGTCTTAGTTTTCATCTTGCAATTTTTATGCATTGGATTACAGTTTGTATCTTGCAATTCTGACAAAATGCAAAATGCAAGAAAAAAATCTGATTTGTGAGATATAAACTCAAAATTGTGAGAAAAAAGTCAGAATTATGAGATAAAAGGTTACCTTTTTTAATTTATTCATGGTTTCTGCATTTTTTATAAAAGTAAATTTAAGACTTCAGGAACATGAATAAGAAAATAAATTGGTAAAAAATAAGTTTGTTGTTTTAAGAATAAAGTTAATTTTATTACATTTTCCAAGGCTTTGTTTAACATTTGCATCTCAAGTAAATGTATCTTGATTTATGCGAGTTCATATATTTGTATTGGGGGGAGAACTCTGGAAGATATTCATTTTATGCAATGCATTCAATATTTAATGCTATGACTTTATGAATTTAAGACTTTCTACTCTGATTTAAGTTCTTAATTTGTGGAAGGGTGAATTAAGACATTTAAGACCTGCAGAAACAGGCTTCCAATTTAATAAAAGACAAAAACAACAACAAACAACTTCTGCCAAGCTGTATAGTTCATTAGTTTTAATTGGAGGCTGTTTATGGCTGATGCATTAATATCTAACTGATGTGCCGTCACAGCTGGTAATTTACAACAGCTTCAAACATGCCTGAACCAATTAATTTAGAGCCAGAACTACCTTAGAGTTTAATCTTTGGAGAAACTGTGTGGAATATGCACAAAAGAATGTGGATCAATCACAGATAATCACTAGTCAGCGGTCTACCTTATCATGAAGTCATGCAACTCTCGGTCCACTCGCTCCAGAATGGGCATCAGGTAGTTCAGGATATGCTTTGTGCTGTCCATGGTGGGGTCCATGAAATCCCTGCAGTTCCCAGCAAAATAAAATAAAAAAGTACTTGTCATAAGAGTCAAATAAAAAGAAGCATTCTTGTAGCTCAGCAACTACAAGGTCATAGATTCGATTTCCAGGGAATGCAACTGATAAAAATGTCATTGCAGTGTGAGTCACTTTGGAAAAAAAGCGCCTGCCAAATGGATAAAAGTTGATGGTCCTGCACTGTAAGTCAAGTTTTTGATTTATAACCTAAAAATATGCATTTGTGAAAAAACGGTCACGTAAAACTAAATTTTGCTTCAAGAAGCAAAGCATAACGTTATAATCAGAATTAGGTGGAAAAGAACATAAGGTCAGGTTAATTCACCTGAGATGATGATTGGACAGTTTCTCCATGATTGCGATGGTCATCTTCTGTCCCACCGCCAGCTGAAAGGTGACCACGATGTCATGATAACCCTGGTAATAGTGCAGCTGAGGATTTCTCCTCAAAACATCCAGAATGATGTCGATCAGCTGCTCTTGGAGAACCTCTCGCTCATCCACACGCATGCCTGAGAATGATCGCATCACCACAAAAATCAAGCAAATTACTATAAAAAAAAAGCATGACAGATGAATTATTCCATTCTAGCAGGGTCAAACACAGCCTGCAGATATAATGATGTGGAAAAATTCTCAGTTATTTTTGACTTAAATCCTCAAATATCACATGGGAAGCTCAAGATATTTGTGTTCGAATAGATAACACACAATCAATGCACTGTTCTGAATTCACAGTGAGGCAACGTTGCCGAAGGACACTGGAAAGAATGGTGATTATATAAGCAAACATTAATATCATGTTTTTAAATGAGGTCCAAAAATCTGTTGCCACAGTGAAAATAGGGAATCAAAAAAAAGAAAGAAAAAAAAAATCATTTTAGGGTTTAAAGCAACATAAAAAAATGAATAAAAATTATAATATGTGACCCTGGATCACAAGACCAGTCATAAGGGCCATTTTTTCAAAATTTAGATTTATACATCATATAAAAGCTGACTAAATAAGCTTTCCATTGATGTATGGTTTGTTAGGATAGGACAATATTTGGCCGAGATACAACTATTTATGAATCAGGAATCTGAGGGTGCAAAAAATCAAAATATTGAGAAAATTGCCTTTAAAGTTCTTTAAATAATGTTCTTAACAATGTATATGACTAATCAAAACTTAAGTTCTTACATTTTCAGTAGGAATTTTACAAAATATCTTTATGGTACATGATCTTTACTCAATTTCCTAATGATTTTTGCCATAAAAAAAAAAATCAATAATTATGACCCATACAATGTATTTTTGTCTATTGCTACAAATAAACCCCAGCGACTTAATACTGGTTTTGTGGTCCAGGGTCACATATTATATCTATAAAATTGGTGGTTATAGAAGCAAGATGAATATCTGGACATTCAAGGGTCACAATGTCAAAAGTCTACACTGAAAGTCTCATTTAATTCTGGAATAAAACATTTTAGAGTCTAAAAAAAACTGTCAAACAAAGAAATACAATAAAATTAATTTAAAAAAATATCTCTTTCTGTTCTAGACTGTACCAGGCAACGTTTGAAACTTTTTATTTTTAGTACTTCTAGTGTTATTGAAGATTAATCAATTTGTTGCATTACTCATTGTTGGTCTGGATAAAAGCGCTTACTAAATGAATAAATATAAATGTGCACTGTAAATACTTTACAGATTCACTAATCTCTAATCAACAATTAATCAAAAGTTTATACTGATAATATAATCTGCATGGAAATTGTTTAACTTGTATTATATATAAAAAGTCATGTAATACACAATGAACAATATATATATTTCTCCAGTGAAATTTTGTGTTGTTCAGGTTATTCAGAAGTTATAATGAAAAAACGAAAGTTAATAATAAAATAATAAAAAATAATGAAAGTTAAAAAAGTAAATAAATAAAAATAACTTAAATAATAACTTAAAATTGCATGGCTTATTTTATTTATTTATTTTATTGTTATTATTATTATTATTATTATTTTATTTTAAAATGCCATTTTTTCAAATTTTTCACCTTTCGGGTGACACAAAATAAATATTAATCACTAATATGCAAAAAAAACCTACTGGCTTGTTTCTTTCTTTCTTTTCTTTTTTTTTTAAAGGCCATGCAACACAAAATGCAACAACACAAAATTATTTACAATTATTGCAAAAAATTATGGATGAACCTGCTTAAAATTGTTTGTGTTATTGTTATTTTAAAGTCATGCAATTTATAACCAAAAAATAAATAAATTCTTAAATCAAATTTTTCATGTTTTGGGTTTCAAATTCTACAGCACACCAGACATCAGAATGTATACAGGCTGACAGTCCTGATTGGAAGTATGTCTCTGGACAGTCCAGAGTATGTCAAGTGAGTCAAATCATGTGTCATGTTCGTTGACTGATAGTATACATCAGATACTGACTTTTTGGGAAACGTCGCGCCGATCTCCTGACATCGAGCACCACCTGTCTGTAGTCTTTATGGTCTTCCCGGACATCTTTGGCTTTAAGGGATGCAAAAAAGAAAAAAAGTAAAAACCACTGAAGCTTTAGTGGTACGTTCCACACGCACAAACACACACTTACAGGGTTTGGCAGGCAGATTGTACACATTGATACTGAGGAGTTTGGGCCAAACTTTTCTCCTGATGTCATCTGTCAGCAAACCGCCTTCGCTCACAGCCGCCCGCCGCAGGGTCTCAATGTCCACAGGGTCGCTGTTTAGGGCCTGATGGATTTCCAGGAGCTTCTGTTTCTTCCAGGGTAATTGTTCTGCAGATGAAATACAAACGTATGAGACAGGATGCAAAAATCAACACTTAACATACAGCAAAGCAAACTTTCTTGGAAACTGAGCAATGTATGGCTAAACATCGTAGCTAGAGCTTCATGCACAGATATAATTATGAGGTTAAGCCACCAAAACTAAATATGAGGAACAAAATCATGCTGACATACAATGCTGTGTGTAGCACAGCAACCTACCCAAATATACAGTAACAGCAAATACTCTCCTGATCACTTGAATCATTAATTAATGAAAATGTTGATCCGTTAACTAGACATATTTATACATTTCTCACATCATCACAGATCTCTCACAGCTTCAATGACATAATGGACCCGTCAATCATTCACTATCAACATAATGGATCTCCTCACACATTCAGTGACACAATAAATCTCTCATATACACATTAAAAGGTTTTCTTATGACTCTAACACACACTTAGTAACATCATAACTGCCTATCTCCCACATACATGCAGTGAAATAATAATGGACCGGACCCGGTACCTTCATGTTTCCTGACAGACGCTTGAGATCCGTTCGCTGGCAGTCGCTTCCTCGCTTTCTTCATCTCTTATCCCGACTCACAGTCATGAGGATATCAAAAACATACTTTTACGACGATTATAAGATAGTTTTAATTTAAAAACTGACAGTAAAAACGAAAGGAAAGTGACGTTTGTGATTATCCTCGGATCGGCGTAGCGACGTGGAGGAGTGAATGCTCGTCACCCGAGCTTTACTCTCACTGGCTAAAACGCCGGTGAGTCACTCAACCAACCTTGACTGCTGTCAACGTCTCACCTGATTGGTTTAAAGCCGTTTGAGGACGCTCAGAGGCTCGACGCCATTGGCTCGTTTCAAATGTGATTGTACACCTGCCCAGAATGACAGACATGCGGCGTGTTTGTATTTACATGAGTTATGTAATATATCACTGACTAACTGAGCAGCAATTTCGGGTTTTAAGTTTCACGTTTCAAGTTGATATTATATTATATTATATTATTTACATTTATATATATATATATATATATACAGTACTGTGCAAAAGTTTTAGGCCACTAGTATTTTCACAAGCTAAAAAATGGTTTAAAGTAAGTTATTTCTATCTTTTGCTGTAGTGTGTCAGTAAAAAATATCGGTTTACATTTCCAAACATTCTGTTCCATTAATTGTAATAATCTAGTGAGATTTTTGTTTGCACAAGGAGTCTGACAACAGCCAGTGCACCACACTGATCTAATCTCATCATCATCCAGTCTTCCTGGAATGACATGAAGACACAGAACAAACTGAAAGAGTAAATCCAGAAGAACTGTGGCACCGTCTCCAAGATGCTTCAAGAGACCTACCTGCAAAGCAAAAAATTTTGCTGCTGTAAACGCAAAGAATGGTCACACCAAATGTTGATTTCATTTAGTTAATAGAAGGTAATTGATAAAGAAAACCTATTTATGACAGCATCCTCATTTTACAGCATTTTTACACAAGTGCCTAAAACTTTTAACAGTGCTGCAGCTTTGCAGGTAGGTTTCTTGAAGCATCCTGGAGACTTTGTCACAGTTCTTCTGGATTTAGTCGGTCTGAGTTTGTTCTGTTTCTTCATGTCATTCCAGACAGACTGGATGATGGTGAGATCAGATCTCTGTGCAGAGCACTCGCTGTTGTCAGACTCCTTGTGCAAACAAAAATCTCACTGGATTATTACGATTAATGGCAAAATGAATGTTTGGAAATGTAATCTGATATTTCCTACTGACACACTACAGCAAAAGACCGACTTTAAACCATTTTTTAGCTGATGAAAATACTAGTGGCCTAAGACTTTTGCACAGTACTGTATATATATATATATATATATATATATATTCGTTTTTTTATTATTATATTCTGTAAGATATATATATATATCTTACAGAACATAATAATAAAAAATCTAATAATAAAATATATAGAGAGAGAGACAGAGAGAGAATTATTATATATCAATATGTATTAGTATAATAAAAAATATTAAGATAATTATCTACAAAAATACCTAGATAAAAAATAAAATTGTGTAATATTTTAATACAATAATAACACTACAACTTCTAAATTTACCACTAATATCCATCATTGCCATAATTTGGATTAAAACATAATAAGATGTAACCTTGGGTCAATAAATAAATACATAAATAAATAAAATAAATAAATAAATGTAAACTCAGATCATCTTGTGCAATAAATCAGAATAATCAGACAATGTAATGTCTGTCTCATATTAGATAAAGGAATGTACATTTCTTGATATGAATTTCTTTAAAACACAACAAATATTAAATGGAAAACACACTTTACATTGCAGTCCCAGCTTTGACTTTAAATAAGGCCTATACGATTTATAAAAACGTTCCAACTTCATCTTTTAGTATGCTTTAGATATCTGAAACAATAACTGTAGTTAATTTGTTATTTGTGGATTATATATCAATAGCTGTATCGCCAACGAAACACAAAGCTCTTTATATAAACACTAATCATTGTATGAAATGTACTTTATGACATACTTATGTTTTAAGTCTATTGGCAAATCATGCTGATGATTTTAAAACAGTGCAGTCAGTGACTTTATGGCCGAGTAAATTGTGCCATGGTGCATCTGGGTGTCACCGCGCTCATTGCGCAACGCTTGCGCAGCGCGGTTGGCTTGATGCGCCGCGTCCTGTTCGATTCAGCGCGCTGATATCAAACATTGACGAAACGGGAAGAACATGACAGAAACGATGCGTCTCTTTGCTTCGTAATATTCGTGAACATGGGCGACAGAAGCGAGAGGGGCTCGGTGAAGCACAGACGGAGAACCACGATCGCTGGAGACGCGGCGGGAGCTCAGGCGAAGCGCGGCGGCGCAGCAGAGACGCTCAGCGGGCAGGTGAAGGAGAAAGAGCACAGACACGAAACACCAGCGAATAAACACAAGAATCACAACGATGCTGGAGGTGACGCTTTCAGGTAAAATATCTTATGGAAATATTATGGTTTTGACTTGATATGTGGAGCGTGTCTCTTTCGTTATCTAGATAGATAGCGAGAATGATGCTTGTATAGGCTACTGTACTATGTACATGTACAGGCATGTAGGCCTATTGCATTTTATTTTAATATTATTTATATAATATTAGCCTTTTTTAATATTTTCATATATCATTTCAGTATAAGCTTTGGTAATTTTGTTATATTTTATTGTAAATATTTCTATTTATCTGTATTTTTTTAAATTGAGTTTTTGGACTTTAGTGTGAATTTGTGTGTTTTGTGTTAGGTTTTTCATCTAACATTCATATTTCAGCTTTATTTCAGTTACTGAAAACTATTTTTAATAGTAGTTAACAATAACAACAATGTTTATTACACATGTACCTTTGTAATTTCATAATAATAAGGCATATTTGTTTATTTCATTTTTGTTAAACTTTTTCTGTATGCGCATTTACATTTAATTATTAATGCATTCAGCATTTAGTGGTCACTTTACAAGTTTAATCAAGCCTTTGTGTCTCCATGCACAGTGAATAATGGCAGGAAAGTTTATGGAGGTCAGGATTGAGAAATGGTGCAAGCGAGTGCATGGACTAATCACAATATCATAACTCTGGCATACAGTATTTCACTTCAGTTCATGGGTCACTTTGGTCTGCTTGGGTTTGAAGCTGTAACCATTGTGTTAGATGCACTGAATGCTAATCATTATGTTTCCACAACCCTCCTAAACCGAGAGTGGAAGTGAAAGATCTTGTGTAGTGTTGGTTCTCCTTTCCATGTGTCAAACTCTATTAGTTTTGTAGTAGTAATTACTTCACAAAAACCATAACAGACACATTCAGAACTAGCATACTGCTTGCTGTGTAATATATACTGTATAATGCATTTTAAGGTAGTGGTATTTCTTGGTAATAATCTTTACGTTTTCATAGCATACATAATGTATTCTGCGGAAGTAGTATGAGTAGCATGGTAGTTCTTAAAGAAAGAATTAAAAAAAAAAAGATATGCTATAAGCTATATCTAGAACTCATAAATAACCTTAACTGACCCAGACACAAGAGGTGTAGTATTATAGTTTTGATTAATATTTAATATTTAATTTATTTTTACATTTTGTTTTATTTATTTTTAAGTTTAATCATTTTAGTACTTTAACTTAAGCTTAGCTGTAAATATTTGGCAAGTCAACATTAATTTTAGTACTTCAACTTGAGCTTTTTTAATTTCATTTGGTTGCTAAGTCAACATTTTTAATTTTTAACTTTATGATTTTCACTTTATTTGAATAGTTTTTAATTTATAAATTTATTAAAATTTATTTTAAAGTTTACTAATTTTAGTTATACAACTTAAACTTTTTTGATTTCATTTAGTTGCCAAGTCAACATTTCTATTTTTTTAACTTAATGTTTTTCACTTTAATCGTTTTTTAATTTATACATGTTTTAATTTATTTTTAAGTTTAATCATTTTAGTATTTCAGCTTAAGCTTTTTTTCACTTAATGTTAATTTTTTTCATTTAAAATTTTATTTTAATTTAGTTTTAATAATTTTAGTACTTTAACTTAAACTTTTTGATTTCATTTTATTGCCAAGCCAACATTTCTATTTTTTTAACTTTACGTTTTTCACTTAATGTTAATACATTTTTTTAAATTTAGAAATGTATTCTAATTTATTTTTACATTTAATCATTTTAGTACTTTAGATTAAGCTTATTTGATTTTATTATGTTATTTATGTTAATATTTTTTAATTTATAAATTTATTCTGAATTATTTCAAGTTTAATAATTTAGTTCTTCAGCTTATTTTATTTCATATAGTTACCAAGTCAACATTTCTATTTTTTTTAACTTTACATTTTCAACTTAATTTTTAAATTATAAAAATATAATATAATATTAAATATTTTTTAAATTATAAATTGATTTGAATTTATTTTAATAATAATAATAATAATAATAATATTTTTACATTTTGTTTAATATTAATATAATTTTATTTCACCTTTATTTCAAGTAAAAAAAATATTTTTAATAGTATTAGTTACCAGTGACAACACTGATGTAGATCATCCACAGAAGAAAAGAGCTTTTCAGGTAATGGTGTGAAAGCTGAGCTACTTCTGGTAATGAGCTGTTGGCAGATGAAATCACTGATAAAAGCGATAAGCTCAAAATGACCCCAATCTTTAGTATACTTTATTAGCCACTCCTCACACACTCACACACATTAAGAGTGAGATTGCTTAAACTCTGTGGCATTTAGTCACTAATTTCAACATTTGCTTACATGTCTTGTAAACTATCCTGAAATGTCTGAATGTCTGAGAAATGTCTGAATGTCATTGCATCAGATAGCAACATATCAAGTGGGAATGCACTCAAATGCTGCAGGATCCTTCCTCAAAACTGCCTGATATAAAATAAATGACACTTGGTTGATATGTTATTACTTGCACTGGCATTGAGACATGGCATAAGTGTCCAGTACTTTTTCGGTCTGCAGTCTGAGGCCTGCAATAGCTATTATATCAGACCAGAAATGCATATGCATTTATTTTTGGTAGGAAACATGTCATCAGCTCCTGCTTGACTCATTTTGTCTCTTTCTTCAGCTGCCATAAGCTGCAGGAGTCCCTGCTCAGCTCCAACAGCGGCTACAGCAACTATAGAGGAATCCTCAACTGGTGTGTGGTCATGCTGGTGAGTCTCGACTACATGTAACTTCCAATATACAATTACATCACTTGCTCACCAACGGATCCTCTGCAGTGAATGGGTGCCGTCAGAATGAGAGTCCAAACAGCTGATAAAAACATCACAATAATCCACAAGTAATCCACACCACTCCAGTCCATCAGTCAACATCTTGTGAAGCGTAAAGCTGCGTGTTTGTAAGAAACAAATCCATCACTAAGTTGTTTAAACTTCAAACAGGGTTCGTACGAGGTGTTTAAAGTGCTTGAAGTACTTGAATTTGACTTTTTGAAATTTAAGGCCTGGGAAACCCTTGATAATAATACATTTTTTTGCTTATTTCAGTTAATGTCAGAAAACAATTGAGCTAAGCAAGTAGTAGTTCTGACAGTGTGGTGTAAATATGGCTGAAGATGCAAAAAGAGGAACAGATGAACCAAATCAATTGAGTCATTGACGCTGGAACCACTCCAATTGATTCAAACTTGTGACTTCGATCATTCAAGCGATTCACTAGCAAAATCAAATTAAAAGAGCCATTCATTTTCGAATTTCGACATTGCTTGTAACAATTTTAAAAAGCATGTAGTGATGGATGAAACAGCTTTTTGAAACTCTGAATCAGTTAAACCATTGCCTCACAAAATGATTCACTATTTAGAAGCATCATTTGTTTCAGATCAGTACTTCAAATTGCGTATCATGAATCATTTGATTTAGATTGGAACGGGTTTGTGAATCATTTAGCGAATTGAATGATTCAAATCCAATGATTCGCAATACGCAATTTGGAATCCTTTAGAGCATGGATCACGAATCATTTGATTTAGATCGCAACGGGTTTCTAAACCATTTAGTGAAATACGCGATTTGAAGCAGGTTCACAAATCATTTGATTTAGATCGGAACGGGTTTGTGAATCATTTAGTGAACTGAATGATTCAAATCCAATGATTTGCGATGCGCGATTTGAAGTCCTTCAGAGCATGGATCATGAATCATTTGATTTAGATTGGAATAGGTTTGTGAATCATTTAGCAAACTGAATGATTCAATTCCAATGATTTGTGATTTTAAGTCCTTCAGAGCATGGACCGTGAATCATTTGATTTAGATCGGAACGGGTTTGTGAATCATTTAGCGAATTGAATGATTCAAATTCAATGATTCACGATACGTGATTTGGAGTCTTTCAGAGCGTGGATCATGAATCATTTGATTTAGATGAGAATGGGTTTCTGAATCATTTAGTGAATTGAATGATTAAAATCCAATGATTCGCAATGCGCGATTTGAAGCGGGTTCGCGAATCTTTTGCTTTAGTTTGGAACTTCGGAGCATGGATCGTTTGTTCCAGAGCAATTTTGCGAATCTTTTTTTCCAAATTATTTTTCTTAAATAGTAGAAAACATCAAATCATTAATTCAGTACAGTTATAGAAACCAAAAAATAGCAATACTTTGCATGTGCTTAACTTGATTTTTGCCATTTTTTTATTAGTATATTTTAATTGTCCATTTTATTATCTAAGTCAGATCTCTGATTAAAGTCCTTGAACATCAGAAAAGTAGTGCTTGAAAAGTCCTTGAAACTTAGTACAGTATCTGTTTGAACATTGTTCAAACCTTAGTTTCTGGCTTCCTCCAGTGAAAAAGTCCATCTCAAAATCATCAAAAAAATCCACTGTTTGTATCAGCTGTTTGGACTCTTAATCTGACGGCACCCATTCACTACAGTGGATCATTGGTGAGCAAGTGATGGAATGCTACATTTCTCCAAATCTGTTTCAGGGAAGAAACAACCTATGTTAGCTATATAAATCCATATGATGATGTGAGGAACATTCAAGTCATTATCCACTGAAAAACATCAAATGGTTTTGGAAAAACATGTAAAAGTAAGACTTTACACCACGTATGGATGACTTTGCCAGTGCTTTAAGCCTTTGCTGTTACCTGAACATAAACACAGACACACACTGCTGGCCTTGAACCTTTGAATGGCTTTGGTCAGATGGCCCTGGTTATTTTTGTTCTCTCTTGTGTTGGAGTCTTTCCACCTGTTTGACCTCAGGTGATCTAGAACAACACAAGTCAAGCAATTGACCATGCATTTGGCTAAAGATCAAAAAAGACGGCGTTTGCCCTTCATCCGCGGTCGTACGCGTCAAGTTCATTCTGGGCTATTGTGAACTCAATAGGATTGAATTGAGTAAGAATTTGACCTTTATCCTTGGCTCTGGTCTCGAATAATCAGATGACATGCAACACAATGCCAGACGTATTAGTTTGCACAAACAGTTACAAAGTAAGATTTCTGCAGTGAAGTGACTGAAGTTTAACTGGAGTTGTTGTGACAGCCTCGATTCACATGAGTTCCCACATTAAACTGCACAATTCAACCCAGAGGGTGTTTATTCCTTTGCTTGCTCTCTCTGTCTCTGTCTGTTTGTTTTTCCTCTTAGGAGAAGCAGCATGGCGTAATTTTCTAGTTGCCGTTTGAGGATGAATGCATTCATTTCTTGTTAAGTTTCAAAGAGAGTTTAGACTCATTTGCTATGCAAGACTAACATGCATAACATCCATCAGCAATGTTATTTTAGTATGTTTTACTACTGTAGATTTGTTAAATATTTGTAATTTTATTACTTTTTACTATTTTGGTTTTAATTTTAGTTTAACTTTTAATAATTTTATTATTTAACAATTATTTTATTATTTCTGTTTAGCTTTAATTTATTTTTATTTTTAGTCATTTCAGTACTTTTATTAATTACTGTTTTTTTTTAGATTTAAATTTTTCAACTAATATTTATGTTTTATTTTATTTCAGCATGATTTTAGTATTATTTCTATAATATTATAGTATTTTTCAGTTGTAGATTTGTGATTTATCATATTTTTAAATGTTTCTATTTAAAATCTATCTATATCTATTTTAATTTATTATTCAGTGTATTTTAATTTTTATTTTTTTTAATTATTTTTACTTTATGTGTTTCATCTAATATTTATGTCTGTTATATTTCAGCTTTATTTCAGTTATCAAAAATGATTTTGTAGTTTTAGATGTGATGCTTTTAGTACTTAAACTAAATTTACAATTTTTATATTTAGTTTAAGTTTTAGTAAATGTTTTAATGCATTTAAAATGTAAAAAAATAATCTTTAAATGTTTTTATGTATTTTAATGCATTTATTGGAGTATATTTAATTTTAATTTAATTTATTTATTTATTTATTTATTTTAGTTTAGTTTAGTTTAGTTCAGTTACTGAAAATAATTTGTAATAGTTTTACTTTTAGTAAATTTAGTACTTCAACCTAAACTAATTACAGTTAATTTGCCAAGGTAACTTCTTTAAATTTCTGGGTGTTTTTTTTAAGTTTTAGTTTTTCATCTAATATTTATGTTTACTTTTATTATACTTTTAGTACTTAAACTAAACTTACTTATTCCAGTTAGTTGCAAAAGCAACTTTTTAAATTGTAAGGTTTTTTTTCAGTATTTATGTTTTATGTTATTTCAGCTCAATTTCAGTATTATTTATATAATATTATAGTGTTTTTAATATTTTGAATTAGCTTTTATTTTTTATATTTTTTAATTTTAGTAGTTTTGTTGTGTGATTTGTCTTTTTTTAAATGTTTCTATTTTGTTTTAATTTATTTTTTACATTTTTTTTAAATTATTTTTTTAGTACCTTAACCTTAAGGTTGTGAACTTAAACGTTTTTTTTTATTAATTTAATTTAATTTAATTTAATTTATTTTTAATTTATTTTAATATATTTTTTAATGTTTCCGTTTTTTTAAATATATTTCATTTTTTTATTACCTCAACTTAAAAGTTGTGAACTTAAACATTTTTTTATTAATTTAATTTAATTTAATTTAATTTAATTTAATTTAATTTTATTCCAGTTCCTGAAAATAATTTTTCATACTTTTACTCTTAGTATTTTTAATACATAAACTAAACTTACTTATTCCAGTTAGTTGCAAAAGCAAAAGGTTTTTTTTTCAATATTTATGTTTTATGTTATTTCAGCTCAATTTCAGTATTATTTATATAATATTATAGCGTTTTTAATATTTTAAATTAGCTTTAAATTTTTTATATCTTTTAGTTTTAGTAGTTTTGTTGTGTGATTTATATATTTTTTAAATGTTTCTATTTTGTTTTAATTTATTTTTTACATTTAAATTTTTAAATTTTTTTAGTACCTCAACTTAAAGGTTGTGAACTTAAAAGTTTTTTGTATTTCTTTAATTTAATTTAATTTAATTTTATATTTTTTTTAATGTTTCTATTTTGTTTTAAATAATTTTTTAAATATATTTAATTTTTAATTTTTTTTTAGTACCTCAACTTAAAGGTTGTGAACTTAAACATTTTTTTATTTACTTAATTTAATTTAATTTAATTTAATTTAATTTAATTTAATTTAATTTTATTTTATTTTATTTTATTCCAGTTCCTGAAAATAATTTTTCATACTTTTACTATTAGTAATTTTAATACTTAAACTAAACTTGCTTAGTTTTTTAAGTTTAAGTTTTTCATCTAATATTTATATTTTATTTCAGCTTTTTTCCATTTACTGAAAACAATTTATAATAGTTTTAGTCCTATTTAACAATAACAACGTTTACTGGACATGTACCCTGGTATTTTCATAATACACCAACTGCAGAGAGTAAATCTCACTGGAGATTGGAAACTGTTATGCAAACTCTTATCATAAACCTTGGGTTGTCCTAGAATGACCTTTGACCCACTAACAGATCCTGCCAGCTCTATCACAGCCTATAAATACAGTGTCAATGACTCTGACATTTAATATGCTGAGGATGTGTACGCTAATGCTACGGGGACGACACTTATGATGACGTGTCAATCAAAAGACAAACTGTCCTTCGAGTGAATCTCGGTCTGTCAAGAGTGATCTGTAAAGTCTTAGCGTTTCTCTTCTCTGCAGTAATGAAAAGTCAAACACTTCCGGGGATTACTTTAATGAACGCTCAGAAAATGTCACCCGTCCTCTAAAAATAAACATCGATTTCACCCTGAACCGCCAAGAAACTGGAGCAGCATCTTCAAAGTCATGGAAAGCAAATCACAGTTCTGAAACCAATATTAATCCTCGCTTTGAAACACCATCGCATTGACGTTCTCTGTGGGATTTAGCTTTTACTTCTTCTTTTTTTTTTTTTAAACATATTCCCATGGAATATCCTCAAATGCTTTAAAGCCATTAATGGATCATTATGAAAGTCCAGTAGAAAAGCGGCTGCTTTTGAGAGATTTTGGCTAGAGGAAATTGATGGAGAGCAACAGTAGGGTCCTGAAAGTCAAACTCTCATTAGTTTCTCCATAGAGAAATTGATTTTTAATAATAATTGATAAACCTTTCAAAGTAGAGCTTGGAGATTTTTTTTAAGTGATGATATTTTATGTCTATTTCGGTGTCTTTTTAAAAAATTGTTTGAATGCTGAAAACATCGACCAATCAGGTTGTGGTTACCAGGGAAATTTTGGTCTCTCTACACTATCAAATTACTTAAAATGATTTAAATATTTTATATTTTGTATAAACTATTTATTATATACATCTGATTTATATTGTAATTTAAACTGTATTTATGTTGTATGGTTGTTTCTAATTTGATTATATTAGTTGTGATGGTTCACGGGTCTTTTATAGTAGTTTAAAGTAATTTTACTCGTAAAAAATAAATAAAAATATCATTTAAAATTAAAAAATAAATCACATTAAATCCAAATGAATGCAGGATTTGAACAGATACTGTAAAATGAAATTCCAGGACTTTCAAGGACTTTTCTTTTTTATTTTCAAGGACTTCAGTCAGAGATCTCACTTATGTCTTTTATTTCAAAAAATAGAAACAGAAAAACAAAAATATACTAATTAAAATGGCAAAAATAAAGTGAAGCACATGCAGAGTATTACTACTAAACTGTTACTACACTTTTACTATAGTAAAACCACGGTTAATTTTCTTAAGGGATTTGTATTTGTGTATACTTTATTTCTTTTTTCTTTGTTTTGCTTTTATAACTGTACTGCCTTAATGGTTTGATGTATTCTGCTGTTTACGAAAAAAAGATTCATGAAATCGCTCCGAAATCCTGATATGAAACAAATGACTCGCAAACCGGCAGTCTGGATCTGAATCAAATGATATGCGATCCACGTTAGGAAGATCCGATCTAAAGCAAAAGATTCGCGAACCCGCACCGAAGTCGGATCTGAACCAAATGATTCGCGATCCGCGCTACGAAGATCCGATCTAAAGCAAAAGATTCGCGAACCCGCTCCGAAGTTCCCAACTCAAGCAAATGATTCGCGATCCACGCTCTGAACTTCCGATCTGAACAATGATTCGCGAACCATCATTTTAGATCAGAACTCGGAGCGCTGATCGCGAATCATTTGATTAGAATCATTCAATTCGCGAAATGATTCACGAGGCCATTCCGATCTAAATCAAATGATTCGCGATACGCGATTTGAAGTTCCGATCTGAAACAAATGATTCGCGATACGCGATCCGATCGGAAGGATTCGAAAGAGTGAATCATTTTGCGACGCAATGGTTTAACTGATTCGAATTTGAAAAGCTCCGTTTCACCCATCGCTACGTGCTTTTTTAAAAAATATGTTGAAATTGTAAATGAATGGCTCTTTGCTAGTGCATCGCTTGAAATGAACGATCAAAGTCACGAGTTTAAATCATTCGGAGCGGTTCCAGCGTAAATGACTCAATTGATTCGGTTCATCTGTTCCTCTTTTCGCATCCTCAGCCATGTTTACACGACACTGTCAGTGCTACTAACTTAGCTTGATTGTTTCCTGACATTAACTGAAGTAAACAAAAAAGGTATGATATTAAGTAAATTTTGCATAAAAAATATTTGCTTACTGACAAAATTAAACACTTATTTCATAGATACATTGTCTTTAAATAATTCAAGCACTTTTCAAGTACCTCTTGAGGAATATTGCTATTTTCAAGGGTTTTCCAGGCCTTAAATTTCAAAAAGCCAAATTCAAGTACTGTACGAACCCTTAATTTTTAAGCCTAAATATTTGAGTGTTGAAGTCAATGGAAAGTCTTTTGGAAAAGAGCTTGTGTGTGTGTGATGAAATGAACCGAAGTCCCAGAGCCTTTAAGCAATTACCATAGCATAGATCTATGTGCTAAATCAATTAGCAATATGTTTTTAATGAGGTCAGGCTTGAATCTGGCAGCTTTCCCAACGCAAATCTAATCAAATGGCCTTTGGAATGAGAAAGTCTTTCAGCGAAAGACTTCCTCATTCGAATCCTCTTCTGTTGTAAATCATCGGCGGCGGCTCTGAGGTTACAAGTGGTTCAAAGTCTTCAGGCCTTGTGTTTTGATTAAAAATTAAAACCTTCAGGTGCCTGTTTTGCTTTTAATAAATAAAATTAGCAAATCACAGTGAATTTAGTTACAATAAATCTGATGTAACGTTCAGAACAAGTTGAGTTTCAGTAGCTGAGCGCAAAAACCTAAAGCATGAAAACTGCTCGGGGTCAAATGTGTTACAGCTGCGTTTATCAGACTGGAGTGCTTTATCTGAGACTGTTTGTATTATTGTGCTGTAGACTTTGTTCTCTGCTAGTGACAGTGTTCAAAAACTAGGTTATGGTAGATACTTTTTTTAGAGTGTACACTACCAGTCAAAAGTTTTTAAACAGTAAGATTTTTAATGTTTTTTTTTTTAAAAAAGTCTCTTCTGCTCACCAAGCCTGCATTTATTTGATCCAAAGTACAGCAAAAACAGTAAAATTGTGAAATATTTTTACTATTTAAAATAACTGCTTTCTATTTGAATATATTTTAAAATGTAATTTATTTCTGTGATCAAAGCTGAATTTTCATCATTATTACTCCAGTCTTCAGTGTCACATGATTCTTCAGAAATCATTCTAATATGCTGAGTTGCTGCTCAAAAAAACATTTTTATCGTTATTATTAATATTTAAAACAGTTGAGCACATTATACACTATAGCATTCAAAAACTTGGAGTCAGTATATTTTATTTATTTATTTTAGCAAGGATACTTTAAATTGATCAAAAGTAATGAAGACATTTATAATGTTACAAAAGATTTCTGTTTCAGATAAATGCGGTTTTTCTGTACTTTCTTTTCATCAAAGAAATCTGAAAAAATTCTACTCAGCTGTTTTCAACATAATAATAATAATAAATGTCTGTTGAGCAGCAAATCAGAATATTAGAATGATTTCTGAAGGATCATGTGACTTTAGTAATGATGCTAAAAAATCAGCTTTGAAATCACAAGAATAAATTATATTTTAAAATATATTTAAATAGAAAACAGCTATTTTAAAAAGTAAAAATATTTTAGAATTTTACTGCTTTTGCTGTACTTTGAATCAAATAAATGCAGGCTTGGTGAGCAGAAGAGGCTTTTTTAAAAAACATTAAAATCTTACTGTTCAAAAACCTTTGACTGGTAGTGTATGCTAAACATCTTAAAGGAATAGTTCACCCAAAAATTAAAAATTGCTGAAAATGTACTTACCCGCAGGCCATCCAAGATGTAGTTGAGTTTGTTTCTTCATCAGATTTGGAGAAATGTAGAATTACATCACTTGCTCACCAATGGATGTGAATGGGTGCCGTCAGAATGAGAGTCCAAACAGCTGATAAAAACATCACAATAATCCACAAGTAATCCACACCACTCCAGTCCATCAATTAATGACTTGTAAAGTGAAAAGCTGCATGTTTGTAAAAAACAAATCGTTTATTAAGACATTTTAACTTGCAGTTGTTTCTAAAATAGAGTCCTCTATCCATTTTATTGCTTTCTTCAGTGAAAAAGTCATCTCATCTGAATCAGAAGAGAAATATGCGCATACCAAGCACTGTTTACACATGAAAACCACCCAAAACCGCTCTAAACAAATATGTAGGTGGATTTTGATGTGAGAGGACAACAGGTGTTATTGTGGATTATGGACTCATTTGCCCAGAAACGACTTAATGATGGATTTGTTTCTTACAAACACACAGCTTTTCACTTTACAAGATGTTAACCGATGGACTGGAGTGGTGTGGATTACTTGTGGATTATTGTGATGTTTTTATCAGCTGTTTGGACTCTTTATTCTGATGGCACCCATTCACATCCATTGGTGTGGAAGTTATATAATCCTAAATGTATCCAAATCTGATGAAGAAACAAACTCATCTACATGTTGGATGGCCTGAGAGTGAGGAAGTTTTCACATAGAATCATTTCCTTTAGTTTTGCTTGTAGGCTTGAATACTAATCAGCTGCAGATGCATGAAATTGGTTTATTTGTGTGTGTTTACAGGTCTTGTCCAATGCACGACTGGTCCTGGAGAACCTTATAAAGTAAGTATATCATTAACATCATTCGTTGCTTAATTCATAAATAAACCGGCTCTGGTAATTTGATTTCTCACGCTCAGTGACTCACTAATTTCTGGCTAATGATCCAGCTGAAGCGTCTGAATAAAACAGATAATGACTGTGCCCGGCAGGAACTAAATACATGTCTTTTGTTACTTGTCATTAAGCAAACACTTTTATCCAGAGCAGCATATAGTGCACTAATCGCTGGGCTCGTCCCTCTAGAGAAACACACTGTTAAATGGCAGTAATGATGAAGAAACTCTTCTACCAGGTGTTGAATACATCAGCTTTAGCTTGTGGGTTTTTTCACTTCAATCTCACTATAGAAACATTTATTCAACAGAAGCATTAGCAAAAGTGAGGCAATAACAATTAAACACATTTTCCTCCAATTCTTATTACTGCTTTATGAAAAAATTCCATTCTCATTACTGTATTGAACAAAAGGATTATTAATATTAATAATATAATTTATATATTTTATAATTTATAGTTTGAGTATGTAAAATCATTATATATATATATATATATATGTTTCACGTACTATAACTGTTAGAAATTGTATTATAAAATATTTAAAAAAATTAAAATGATTATTAATATTAAATATTTGTCATGTTATAAATATTTAAATATTTGTCATATTATTATTATATATATATATATATATATATAATGTATAATATAATATACTAGATTTAATGATTTTACATACTAAAATTATCAATTATATTATAAAATATATAGATTATATCAATTAGTATAAAATAACTTGCAAAAAATATTTTTTATTTAAAATTATTTTAAAGCCTTAAATTAGAATTATTTTATTAATTGTGATTTTATAAATTAAATTTTATAAAATCAAAGTTATTGATTTAAAGGAACATAAATTATATTCATATAATTATGTATTTATATACATGCATACATATATAGGAATGTCACTTTTAAAAATTATTTTAGAAATTATTGATTTTATATATATATATATATATATATATATATATATATTATAAATAAAAAAAATTAATATTTAAATATTTGTCATGTTATTTATATGAAATTGTGTGTGTGTGTGTGTGTATATATATATATATATATTGATTTTACATACTAAAATTATAAGTGATATTATAAAATATACATTTTATAATATAAATATAAATTTTATTGTAAGATTACTTTATAAATTGATTTCATAAATTAATTTTTAAGTTACTGATTTAAAACAACATATATTATATTCATAATAATTATATATTTATATACATGCATACATATATAGGAATGTCACAATTTTTTTTAAATAATTTTATAAATTAGTTATTTTATAGATGATTTTCTAAATTATTGACTTGCATCAACATAAATTATATTCATATATATATATATAACTATGATAAACTATATTATAAAACAGAAAAAAAAAAAAATATTTGTCATGTTATTATATGAAATTGTATGTTTTATATATATATATATATAAAATAGAAAAAATATTGTAAATTAAAAAATATAAATATTGAAATATTTGTCATGTTATTTATATGAAATTGTATGTTTTATAGATGTATATATATATATATATATGTAATGATTTTACATACTAACATTATAAATTATATTATAAATTAATATTAATATTTATAAATTGTGATTTTATAAATTAATTTCTAAGTTACTGATTTAGAGCAAAATAAATTATATTAATGTAATTATATATTTATATACATGCATACATATATTGGAACATCACAATTAAAATTAAAATGATTTGTAAATTAGTAATTTCATAGATGATTTTCTAAATTATTGATTTAAATCAACAAAAAGTATATTCATATAATTATTTATATACATTCACACACACACATATATCAAATCTTAATATGTACATTGACATTAGACAGTCTAACATATGTGATACAGTATGGTGAAGAATTGAAGGTAATGTTCATTTAACACATTAAAATATGAGGTTTGTCATTAGAAATACATCTAAATGATATTTTTTCCTCTTGTCTTCAGATATGGCATTCTGGTGGACCCTATCCAGATCATCTCTCTCTTCCTGAAGGACCCGTATAGCTGGCCGGCTCTGTGCCTGATCATTGGTATGACGAGTGTGTGGTTTGTGCGCTACAGCAGATTCATGCAGATCAGCTCATGCTGAAGACATCATTTCACACCACATTTACACTTTCTGTCATGCATAATGTTAGATCATAAAAATCCACGTCCAATATTCCATGCATGCTCACTTCAGTATGCCGTGTCTAATCTGTTTGCTTTTGCAGTTTCCAACGTCTTTATAATGGCAGCTTTGTACATAGAGAGAAAGCTATCCGTGGTGAGTTGCATGCTGGGAATGAATTGTGTGATTACAGACATGGACTTACAAACAGAACAAAATGACACTGTAGGGTGAATCTCACAAACATGACAAAAACATGTCCAGATCACATTTCATCTCTAAAAAAAAAAATGAATGAATGAATGAAAAAATAAAGTATAAATAAAACAGTGTCTTTGCATTGTGACATTATTGTGTTATGATGGTTAAGCACATTTTTCTGCTTTAATACTGCTATGTAAAAATATCCCAAAAATGAATGAAAGAATAAATAAATAAATTAAAAATATAAATTAAACTTTTAAGGATTTCTTTGCATTTTGACATTATTTTTTATGACGATTAAGCACATTTTTCTCCAATTCTTATTATTGCTATTATTGGAATTTTATCCCATTCTCATGACTGTAATGCAAAAAAAATAAATAAATAAATAAACATTACCTAAAAATGAAATATCCAAAAAATTCCAAATAAACACTAAAACTCAATAAAAATAATACAGACAAATAAAAACAAAAATAACAGTAATAATAAAACAATTAAAATGACAAAACGCCTAATTACTACAACTTTAACTACAATTATTATTACAATATTGTTGTTCTATTACAATAATTTCACAATTTTTTTTTTTCTTTTTTAATAATGTTTCATTTTTTAGTGGGGATGAAATATGACCTGGGCCTATATAAATTCAGATTATTATTATTATTATTATATAAAATACAAATATAAAATCTATTAAATATATATATAACTAATAAAACTGACAAACACAGCAAAATGTCTAAAACTAATATACACAAAACACAAAAAAAATATTATTTTTAATAGTCATTTTTGTTGTATTACAATAATTTCACAACATTTTTAACGTTTTTGTTTGTTTGTTTTTATAGTGTTTCATTTTTAGTGGGGATGAAATATGACCTAGACCTATAAATAAATTCAGATTGTTATTATTATATAAAATACAAATATAAAATCTATTAAAAAAAGAAATATATAATATATAATAAGAAATATATAATACAATATATATATTGTTTCATTTAAGTAGAAACACTAAAACTCAATAAAAATAATACAGACAAATAAAAACAAAAATAATATTAATAATAAAAAAATTAAAATGACAAAATGTGTAATTACTATAATTTTAACTACAATTATTACAATATTGTTGTATTACAATAATTTCACAACATTTTTTTTCTTTTTTAATAATGTTTCATTTTTAGTAGGCCCTATATAAATTCATATTATTATTATTATTATTATATAAAATACAAATATTATATAAAATACATATATATATATATATATATATATATATATATATATATATATATAACTAATAAAGCTGACAAACACAACAAAATGTCTAAAACACAAAAAATAATCATTTTTAATAGTCATTTTTGTTGTATTACAATAATTATACGTTATATTATATAATGTTTAATTTTTAGTGGAGATGAAATATGACCTGGGCCTATATAAATTTAGATTATTATTATATAAAATACAAAATTAAAAAATTATATATATATATCTACATCTATATATATAACTGACAAACACAACAAAATGTCTAAAACTAATATACACAAAATAAAAAAAAAGTAATTTTTGTTGTATTACAATAATTTTACATAACATTTTTCACATTTATTTATTTATTTATTTGAATGAATGAAAAAATAAATAAAAAGTATAAATAAAACAATGTCTTTGCATTGTGACATTATTGTGTTAAAATGGTTAAGCACATTTTTTCTGCTTTAATACTGCTATGTAAAAATATCTTAAAAATGAATGAATTAATAAATAAATAAAAAATATATATTAAACTTTTAAGGATTTTTTTTTGCATTTTGACATCATTTTTTTATGACGATTAAGCACATTTTTTAATTATTTATTTAATTTATAATATATAATTTTTAGTAGGCCTGGAATTTCTAATGAGATTCAACTGAAAAGATTGAATTGTTTATTGCAGGTTAAATGCATATCTTCTAGCACAAGTTTTTCTTTTTCTTTTTTGGTGGTTTGTTTTAATAAAGTCGTGTAATTGAATTTCCAGGGCACTATCTCAGAGGGTACAGGAACATTCCTTCACTGCATCAATCTTGCAGCTCTTTCATTTTTCCCGGCTGGTACAGTCCTCAGCTTGAACTCTATGACCCCAGGTATCACAAACATCTTCACACTAACACCTTCAACTCTCAGTCTTGTAAGAAAACTTCACTATATCATTGTTTTCTCATGCACTAACCAAAAACCTCTAGCATTGGCTTTTTTTTTTTACCTTTTGACCCTGTAATATGGTTGTGTTTTTAACTAGAAAATGATGCTTTTGATGTAATCTTTGATCTTAAGAACTGACTGACTGCCTCGTGGCTGTGTTTCAGTGGGTGGTGTTGTGGCGTTGAGTGTCTCCACCATTCTCTTCCTAAAGCTGTATTCATACAAAGACGTCAACAAATGGTGCAGAGAGATCAGACACGCCAAAGCCCGAACACTGTCTCGCTCGCACTCCTGTGAGTAACACTCCAGCCTCACCAAAATAAACAAATCACATCACACACAACACACATTTTCATCATGCATGTCTGACATCAAGCAAATCCCAATATTTGCATGCTTTTCTGTGCATGAATACAAATGCTTGTGTTTTGAATGCATCATTGCACAAATCTTAATGCAAGTATGCAATGCATGCATATTGAGTTTTTTTCAATGCATTGTTTCGATTTGCATTGAATTTTTATTGTGCAGCAAAATTGTGCACCAGTAACATCTGCAGCATGTCCTTCTATCTTTCCTGTAGCACCTGTGGTTTATGAATCCTGTGTTTTTTTATCTGTTGTTTGCTGTGAAGGGCTCAGTGTTTGTTTGAATCTGTACAAACAGACTGAGATGTGATTTTTGTTTGCTCAGAGTCTGAACATGAGCACTAATGCTGCGTTGTACTGCCACATACTGGACAAAGAAAAACAGTACACTTCACGCAAAATTCCATCACCATTCATAATTTGTATACATATGCTGTGTGTTGAGGACAAATTAAAAGTATCTGATAAAATTTAAAAAAAGTAGAGTTGTCAACTGCCTAGCAACTAGCCAGAAAATCATAACAACATCAGAACACCCAGACAGCTGCCTAGCAACCACTCTGAACATCTTAGAAACATCATAAACTGAAAAAAAAAAAAAATAATGTAGAAACAATTTTCACTATAGAAAATTTCACAACTAATTCTACAAATCAAATTAAACATTACATTTGGAAGTAGAATGACTAAAACAGAATTTGTAAAAATTGTAAAATGTAGTTCAATAATCATTTTTATTTACAATTTTGAAAAAAAAAAAAGTTTTACACTGCAGTATGGCCAAAATCCCTTTAAATATCACTAGTATTCAATTTAAATTTAAAAAAAAAATAATAATTAAAAAAATAAAATTAAATAACAAATATAGCTTGCATAACTTTTTATTTCAGCTTGTTGCATTTTTGGGGATCATTAAAATTTTAAACATAAAAAAGTTTTTTTTTTTTTAACCTTTTAACTGTCACCTAATTTTACTTCACCATATTACAAATAAATCCTAATCTAATCATGACAAACTATACATTGTTGGGAAGGTCTAAATTCCTAAATAAATATTTTACCACTCTTTTGTGTTACAAATTATATAGGAAAAGTAATAGATTAATTTATGACAAGAGTGCACCTTAATAATCTACATCATAACAGGAGTAGATGATCACTTTCTTTGTTGCCTTTTTATCTATCACGCAATATAAACCTTAAGAAATTATATATCAACTGAAAACTTAAATACTCAAAATTCATAATTTGAAAACCATTTTAAAATTAGACATTGCATTACCATGGAAACTGTACATCAAAATCATATTACAAAATGTTTTTGTTCATGAATGATAAAAATGTCTTATCTTTAAAGAAGTGGCTGCATTTATTTGATCAAAAAAAAACCCTGTAATCTTGTAAAATAACTGTTTTCTATGTGAATACAGTGTAAAATTTGATTTATTTCTGTGATCAAAGCTGAATTTTCAGCATAATTACTCCAGTCTGGATAGTGCATTTTTGTCTTTTTCATGATTTCAAAAATGGGAGTGACAGTTAAAGGGTTAAATAAAACAAAAATAAAATGTACAAAATAAAAAATAAATGTAAAAGTTAAAAATAAATAACTTATAACTTAAATATAGCTTGCATAACTTTTTATTTCAGCTTGTTGCATTTTTGGGGATTTTTTATGTTTTTTTTTTTTTAGAAGTGGCTGCATTTATTTGATGAAAAAATCTAAAAAAAAACTGTAATATTGTAAAATAATATTTCAATGTAAAATAACTGTTTTCTATGTGAATATAGTGTAACATTTAATTTATTTCTGTGATCAAAGCTGAATTTTCAGCATCATTACTCCAGGTTTCAGTGTCACACGATCCTTCAGGAATCATTCTAATATGATGATTTATTATTAGTGTTGGAAACTATTGTGCTGCTTCATATTTTGTTGTGGAACCTGTGATACTTTTTTCAGGATTCTTTAACATTAAAGAACAGCATTTATTTAAAATAGGAATCTTCTGTAACAATATAAACTACCATTTAAAAGTTTATGTTCAGTACATTTTTATTCTTTCTTCTTTTGAAAGAAATGAATACTTTTATTCACCAAGGATGTGTTAAACTCATAAAAAGTGATAGAAAAGACTTACATTGTAAGAAAAGATTTCTATTTTGAATAAATGCTGTCCTTTCTAACTTTTTATTCATTAAAGAATCCTGAAAAAGTATCACAAGTTCCAAAAAAAATATTAAGCAGCACAACTGTTTCCAGCATTGATAATAAAAGTAATAAATCAGCATAATAGAATGATTTCTGAAGGATCATGTGACACTCAAAAAATGGAGTAACTAATAAAAAATGACAAAAAAACACTTCTAAAATGAAAATGGATAATATAAGAATAAAAACTGATTCAAAATATCAATAAAAACACAAGTAGTATCTCATAACACTAAAATAACCCCGAGCTGTGGTATTTGCAGACTTGTATATCTTTCAAGCTTCAAATGTTGTCAAAATAACTTTAAAAAAAAAAAGTCTTGGCTTGACGGCGTTTCATATGTCAACATGATCAATGAATTCTGTCACAATACTTGTTGTTTTTGGTTTCATTGCAGAGAATATCTGAATGCTTTCAGTGTGTGTTAATGTTTAATTTTCTCCTGTAGGCCCATCTGTGCACAAAGCCAACGGCACAGCCGGATACACACAAGTTACCTATCCGGGAAACCTCACACACAGAGGTCAGTCAATACACAACAGACACAACCGGTTCAATAACTGTCAGTTATAAGGAATTTCAGTAATTAAAATTGATATAAAATATGAATTAAAATATATAAAATTGAATTAATAGCTCATTTATTTATCATTTATTTCATTGTATTATTTTTCACAGACATGTATTATTTTATTTTTGCCCCAACTCTGTGTTACGAGCTGAACTTCCCACGCTCTCCACGGATACGGAAGCGTTTTTTACTACGCCGACTGCTTGAGATGGTGAGATACAGGATATGACAGCAAAACACACGAGACGCACGTTTGCAGTTCAGACTTTCTAATTATTTCATGCATATTTTTCTTTCTTGCAGCTGTTTTTAATGCAGTTAATGATTGGATTAATACAGCAGGTATGCACATAATAGTGTACATAAGGGTTATTATATTTACATATATGACATCTTGTTTTTAATTATTTAATTTTTTTTTTTTGTCTTTTATAGTGGATGGTTCCGACGATTCAGAACTCAATGAAACCCTTTCAGGTACAATCTCAGTTTAATACTTTAAGCCTGACATATGAAATAATTGTCAGAATAGTCTATGAGGAAGTTTATTGAAAAATATATACATTTTATGTATATATATATATATATTTTTTTTTTTTACATACTAAAATTATAAATTATATTATTGTAATTATATATGTAATAATATTATTATTATATATTATTAATTACTATAAACTAATATATGCTAACATTATTTTAAAGCTTTATATTAACATTATTTTAAAAATTGTAATTTTGTAATATATATATATATATATATATATCAGAGGTCACTTTAACTGAAAATTGTCCTTCATTGACGGAATTTTTTTTATTAGTGATGGAAAAATCTGGAGAAGTCCACTTCCAAAACAAAGATTCACATATAATGTACTCACCCCCTTGTCATCCAAGATGTTCATTTCTTTCTTCAGTCGTAAAGAAATTTTGCGGAAAACATTTCTGCATTTTTCTCCATATAATGGACTGATATGGTGCCCTGATTTTGAACTTCCAAAAAGCAGTTTAAATGCAGCTTCAAACAATCCCAAATGCGGCTGTAAACGATCCCAGCCGAGAAAGAAGGGTCTTATCTAGCAAAGCGATCAGTTATTTTCATTAAAAAAAATACAATTGAAATACTTTTTAATAGGGTTGTCAAAAGGTACCGGGTTCGGTACTTTCGGTACTGAAATTTTAAAAACGTCCATTTCCCGCTCACATCGCTGACTGGCCATAGTGTTTAGGCGCTCTACAGACATGACTGTGATTGGCTACAATGATAAGCGCTTCAAGCTCCTCACCGAGCGCTCACACATAAGCACAGCGGGAGCGTCTGAAAGCCACGTCTGTCAGTGGATCCGTATATATACAGATGTATTAGGGATCCGCTGACAGACGTGGCTTTCAAACGCTCCCGTTGTACTTATGTGTGAGCGCTCAGTGAGGAGCATGAAGCGCTTCTCATTGTAGCCAATCACAGTCATGTCCGCGTGAACACTATGGCCAATCAGCGATGTTTAAAAATCAGCTCAACAGCGCTCAAATGTGAGTGGGAAATGGACATTTTTAAAATTTCAGTACCAAAACTTTTCACAACTCTACTTTTTAATTTCAAAGTCTCGTCTTGCCTTTCTCTCCATGAACTCTGTGTATTCTGGCTCAAGACAGTTAGGGTATGTCGAAAAACTCCAATCGTATTTTCTTGCTCAACTTCAAAAATCATTTCAAAATCATCCTACATTGCTGCAGAAGAATCAACCCAGTCTTTGCAAAGTGAACATGCAAAGAAGATCAAACACCCTTAACAAAAAAGGCAAAACAGCGATATACGGCGATTTTGAAGTTGAGGGAGAACATGAGATGGGAGTTTTTCAACATACCCTAACTGTCATGAACCAGAACAAAACAGTCCAGGCAGAGTAAGACAAGATGAGCATTTGACATTAAAAAGTATATAAATTGTATTTTTTTACATGAAAATAACCGACCATTTCGCTAGACAAGACCCTTCTTTTCCTCAAAAAACATCATTTCTTTATGACTGAAGAAAGAAATACATGAACATCTTGGATGACAAGGGGTGAGTACATTATTTGTAAATTGTTGTTCTGGAAGTGGACTTCTCCTTTAAAGAGCGTCAAAACGGTATTTATTGCTTGAATTTCCTAATGAAATGGACAGAATTTGAAATCTGAGACTTTGTTTCATATCAAAAGTAACACAAAGCTTAGCCTATTGCGATTTATTGGAAGGAAGACGCACTATATACTGTCCATTCATCAAATGAAAACAGCATAGACCAAAAGATAGATTGTGATTTAAGTATCAATATTGGTTCATTAAAATAAGAATATATTAAAATCGCAAAATCGATTTTTTGTTGTTGTTGTTGTTGTTGTTGTTTAACTTACCCAGCCCTAGTGTGTTTGTTGTTTTTAAACACTACGGTGTCGCCCTGTAGGTTCATGATTAAAAATGAAATGAGAACAAAAATAACAGCAGTTAAATGTTTTATTCTATTTAAAATATGAAAATTAAAATGATGGGTAATAATAGATTATGACGGAATTTTTACGACCCTGTCCATCAAAATGATGTTAATGTCTAACGCAACCTCTGATAAATAATATATATACATACAAAACCCCTTCTTTAGCATGTTTTTAAATCTGTTTATCATATTCATCTACTTATTGATCAGAGTGTCTCTTTTAACAGGAAATGGATTTCACTAGAATAGTTGAGCGGCTGCTGAAACTTGCTGTAAGTGTTGAGAGAAACAAATGCAAACACAGATGCCGTTGTTGTCATGGATGCTGTTGCTAGTGCTTTTGTTGCTACAGCTTTCACTGTGGCACTTACTGTGTCTATGGTGTGAAATTCAGGCCCTTGTCAAATTCAGATCAAGTTTTCCCTGTTGTAACTGATCCGCTTAATACAGATACAATTAGACAATATGAAAGGTATTCTGTACAGTGAGCCTGTCATTATCATGTACTTCAAACAATAAATGAACACAAAGTATTGTATTATATTAAAACATTGTAGGAAACTGAATTATACAATTTAGCATTATACAGAATATTTAAATATTATTTGACCAATCAGAAAGAAGAGTTTCAAGCAGTTTGAATTTCACACAGCAACAGCTGATGTCATTTCTGTGGCCCCTCCTCCTTATAGTGTTTAATGGCACAAGCCCCGCCCCTTCTCCCTGTCCCTCTACAGGTGCCCAATCATTTTATCTGGCTCATCTTTTTCTATTGGTATTTCCACTCCTCTATGAACTTCATAGCTGAGCTCATGCAGTTCGGAGACCGCGAGTTTTATCGCGACTGGTGGTGAGTGGCTTGTTCTGTCCAGAGCTGATTCCGACTTATCAGAACCTTTAGTATATAAAAAAAATGTCAAATTTTACAATTATAATAACTTAAATATTCTGTGTGAACGAAGGAACTAAATCACTGGAATCACTTTAAAGGGATAATTCGCCTAAAAATTAACCCTTGATTTACTCAACCTCAAGCCATCATAGGTGTATATGATTTTCTAATTTCAGACAAATACAATCAGGGTTATATTAATAAAAATGTCCTGAGGCTTTCACAAGAATTTGGCGTTCCAGCGGTTGACATTGGACGTAGGATTAAAAAGGGGTGGAAAATGTCTGGTAAACTTCTGGAAACTTTCCAAAAATCCCTGGAAGATTCCAAAAAATCCTGGAAAGTTTCCAAAATTTCTGAAATGTTTCCAAAATTTACTGGAAATTTTCCACATTTTTGCTCCCGTGAGACTATGCTAGTGTTGCAAGAACCAAGTTTTGTTTACAGCAAAGGAAAACCAGGCCTGTATCAAAATCCTCTGATGTTTTTCTTTACAAATCCTCGTTTTGTGTTTCTAATTTGTCACCTGTTTTGTTTCGCTCTCTTGTTTGTGCTTTCACGTTTAGCATCACGTTCGCCTACGTCCTACTTCATCCGCTAGAACACCACTCTCTCGTGAACACTTATGACAGTTAGTGGAAGCTAGAGATTTTAAACGTTTATGTGGGTGCTAATATAGTTATTGCTATACAGGTAGTTATTGTTATAATGAATGGACCTTGCATTACTTGTGAAGTCACTGTTGTATTATTATTGTATCATTTCCAGCCAAATATTAAAAACACATTTGGGCATGATTTGTGTTTTTGTTTTTTTTTTCACTTTGAATGCCTGAATGCATCACATTGCATGGGAAAGTTTTCACACTGTGTAGTTTTGAATGTAACTGATGATCTTTATATTCGCAGGAACTCTGAAACAATTCCGTATTTTTGGTCAAACTGGAACATTCCTGTTCACAAGTGGTGCCTACGGTGAGCCACGATTATCAGTTTATTTGATTGGATTTGTCTGTTATTTGTGCGCCAGAGGCGGTTTTCTTGCAGCAGCGTTGAGCGTTGTCTTTGTATTACGACATAAATCAGTTCTGAGATTTATAGTTCAAGTTTGTGTTGTTTGTTCATGTCATACTGTAGCTTGTTCCCTGATTTCTCATTCTTTGTTTGCCCCCAGACACTTTTATAAGCCCATGTTGGTGAAAGGAGTAAATAAGTTTGCAGCTCAGCTCGCCGTGTTCTTCCTGTCGGCGTTTTTCCATGAGGTTTCACTGCACTTCTATTGCTATGTTACAAATCACACTTTGTGTTAGACTATATTTCCTGTGCCTTTAATAGTCCTGACAATGCTTTGTGTGATTTTTGACAGTATTTAGTAAGTGTTCCTCTAAAGATGTTTCGATTCTGGGCGTTTCTGGGGATGATGGCACAGGTCAGTTTTAAATATTCAACACCGCTTGTTAAACGTCAAACAAAATTCCTCATTTCACATTCTACTACTGTTTCAGATCCCGCTCGCCTATTTTGTGGGTCGGTTCTTGAGAGGAAACTACGGCAACGCCGCCGTCTGGATGTCGCTGATCATCGGCCAGCCGGTCGCCGTGCTCATGTACGTCCACGACTATTACGTGCTGCATTACGGGAGCGCGTCAGAAGGCTTTGAGGCATGACGCAACCATTTCTGCAATAACCGAGATGTTGAATGTAAACAATGCATATATTTTTAGAAGGGAAATTTCGATTTTTAAGACTTCAGCCTAAATCAAATGTGATCATTAGTCCGAAGGACTTGAGCAGGTGTGTTTTATCACGTGCAATCTAATGTAAACACTGCCGAGCCAAAGCAGCACGTCATTGCAATGCCTTCTCACTGAAGTTTCATACTTGACATTTTCATGATCAAAGAGGCGTTTGTATTTTTCCAAATGCATTTCATAACGGAACTCATTTGTGTCTGCAGTAGTTTTAATGTTTTTTATTCCTTGTGCTCTTGCTTTAGTTGTGTGATTGACTGAATCTTTAGTTTTTTGCACTTTATTCAAAAATGCATGATGCTTGTCAACTTTTAAAGGTTAATTTAAAGATGTGACTGCTTTTATGTTGATTTCAATGCTTGTTGTCAATTTTAGTTTCCAAGAAGAGACTTACAAATACATTATATCAACATTGTACATGAATATGTGAAATTGTTGAAGCCAAAATTATATTTTGTGCCATTTAAATTGCCTGCAGTGTTATTTAAAAGGGATTTAATGGGATTCAAGCACCAATGGGGCGAAAAAAGATGTAAAATATCCTAGCACACTCAATTTTCTCACCTTTGAAAACCGTTTTATGGAGTTTTTGACAACTAAATGGAAAACCATTTCCTCGACCATATCCCTCTCAGTTCCTGTCAAATATTAAATATGGCACTAACTTACCCTTAACCATAACCAAATGGAGGAATGATATCGTTGCAATCATTTTCTAAACATTTTTTGTTAATGAACGATTTAAAACAGACATCAACAGCGCGCTTATAATCAACAGAACGTTATCGTCCGTTAGTCTGGAAGCTTTATGATCTTTATCTACTTCCGGTCTCATCCACGTACAAAATAACTCGTTTTGCTGCTTGATTTTGCTAATTTGTGTCTCTTAATACACATCACAACTATAACAAGGGTGAACGACATGGCTGAAATCACTGATTTTCAGACCTTTTTTCTCGTTAAAATCATCGTCAGCCAATCAGAATTCATCCTGAGTTTAAAGAGCGCGAACATTTAAAACGGTAGATGACGTTATCGTCCGTTTGTGAGGATACTAATATATCGTTATTGATGTAAACAGACCTTTATTATAAACTTTATCACTTTTTCAGAATAAATTTAAATCAGTAGACTACTTAAAGATTTTTATATACCACGTAAAGGACACCAAATAAAAAGCGAGGCTGTATTTACCAAATGTTTTACTTAAAACTTAGTTTGGGTGCATCCTGTTGATCAAATATTGTAAATAATTTTTATATATTCTCATATATTATGAACTTATTATATAAAAACCATAATTTGCCGTCCTCTGATTGTCTGATTAAAACATTTCTGCTGCTGAGGTGCTTGGTCCCATTATTGATGTTTTTGTTTTTATTGATGATTTTAATTATTTAACTCATAATTTACCATAGTTATGATAATACTGAGATGTAAATCAACATTGTCCCATTGTAGCTGCTGCAGTTGGATGTGATAGCAGATTTGTTTGAAGAGTTTTTGAATTAAGTTTAAAGTACCTTTCTACAAAACATTTGAGAGACTGATTTAATAACCAGCAGATTTTTCCTTCGAAAGCCAAAGTTTGTAACTGTAGACTCATTGTACGGTTTTGGCAGCTCACGTTCCAGTTTAATAAATCTTTTAAAACATCAGCATATCTAGTTGTGTATGAAATATGATGTGACAATATCTGGAGGAAATTGCTTTGTTCCTCTTTTGTCTACAAACTGTATAAACACAGATGAAAATTAATCAGACAGACATTAGGTTTCACTTTGTGCATATAAAATATTTATTCAGCAGATGGAAACCAATCACACAGATCCAAAACAACACTTGAAAAACAACAAAAAGATAGTGCCACTAGAAATCCATCCAGTATAAACATGTGCAGATAAAACAAAGAGAGGGAATGAAGGAATCCGGTCTGCTGTGTCACTGCTGTGGAGAAAATACACAAGATTAATACACAGCAGAATAAACATATTTTGCAAATAAGCAGGCATGATGAAGCTCACCTTTGCTTTGTTTTGTACTGGTAAATAGAGTTTAAATTCTGCGGGGAGCTCGTCTTCAGAGTACAGCCGGTCAGAGAAGTAAACTCTCCTTATGCGACAGTTTGCGTGAATCTGAAAGACAAGATGACGGCCATCATTAACCCCAGAAACACCTCAATCAAATTCTGACAACTTTAGTTTCAGGCTATTTCTAATAACAGTATTTACAGTGTAATTACCATTAACCTCAGGACAAACAAAGTCACATGCAATGTGTTTGTTTATGCACATTTTGCTTAAATATCATAGTTAATACTGTAAAACATAAAATGTCAGATTTCATTGAAGGATCTTTTTCTGCAATAACCTTTGAGCTTACATTTCAAATACGTATTATATACAGTTACAGTTATATACCAGTCAAAAGTTTTTGAACAGTAAGATTTTTATTGATTTTTAAAGAAGTCTCTTCTGCTCACCAAGCCTGCATTTATTTGATCCGAAGTATAGCAAAAACAGTCAAATCTTTTATTATTACTATTTAAAATAACTATTACTATTTGAATATATTTTAAAATGTAATTTATTCCTGTGATTTCAAAACTGAATTTTTAGCATCATTACTCCAGTCGCATGATCCTTCAGAAATCATTCTAATATTCTGATTATTATCATCTGATTAGCTAAGTAGAATTTTGTTCAGGTTTCTTTGATGAGTAGAAAGTTTAGAAGGACAGCATTTATCTGAAATAGAAATCTTTTGTAACATTATAATTGTCTTTATCCTTACTTTTGATCCATTTTAAGCATCCTTGCTAAATATAAAAGGTTAATTATTGTAATTTCTTTCCCCCACCAAAAAATAAATAAATATAGTATAGTATAGTATAGTATATAATGTTACAAAAGCTTTTTATTTCAGATAAATGCTGATTTTTGGATTTTTCTATTCAATAAAGAATCCTGAAACTGTTTTAAATATTGAAAATAATTTAAAAATGTTTCTTGAACAGCAAATCGGTATAGTAGAATGATTTCTGAAGGATCATGTGACACTGAAGACTGGAGTAATGATGCTGAAAAATTAGCTTTGAAATCACAGGAATAGATTACATTTTAAAATATATCCAAATAGAAAGCAGTTATTTTAAACAGTAAAAATATTTTAAAATGTTACTGTTTTGCTGTATTTTGTATCAAATAAATGTAGGCCTCTTTATAAAACAAAAAAATCTTACTGTTCAAAAACTTTTGACTGGTAGTGTATATAATCTGAAAATGGAACATAGACAATTAAGACAATTAATCAAGACAATTAAGTTAATTAAGACTGTAATGCAAAAAAATAGTAATGCAATGATGTCATAAGGAATTTATGCATCATGGTAATATATGTTCAGATGCTAGATTTATGCCAATTTTTGCATTTTATAATATTATATTACTATATTGTTTTTTTTTTTACTATCAACAGTGTCATTTGAGTATAATTCAGATACTATAGTTATAGTTATACTATAGTTATAATATACAGATACTTTTAGTTTAGTTATAATCAGCTATAATCATAAACTTAGTCAGAATCATAAACAATAAATCAAGCACTAAATCTAGCAATTGAGCACATCTAGGCTTCAATGAAAAACGTCACTGTTCAAAAAAATCATATTTGTCCCAAAATGGGACTCTTTCTGCAAAACACAATTTCTTATCCACCTTATTTTTTTTTGGTAAAAGTGGGCCATTTGTACATTTTATGGGTCTGCTTCCAGTCTCATCCACGTCCAGCTATTTTCATCTGTACAAAACAGCTGGTTTTGCTGTTTGATATTGCAAATTAGTGTGTCTTACCATATGTTTTAATGTATTATGTAAATTCTGAACACACTGGTTTGCGGTTTTACCATTTACTTCATATTGTTATTCTTCTGGTTATTTCCCTATAGCGGCTAATCAACCAGAAGTCTCACCCATAGGCTTACTTCTGCATTAAAGAATAAGATGGTTAGTTTTCCTCTTGATTTTAGGGTAAACTGTGAGCTGTATCGCTCTCCCTCACCTGCACTCGCAGCGTCTCGATGTAATTGGTGCCGTACGCTCGCCGTGTGAAATCTGACAGGTTGAACTGGATCTGATTCCAGCCGTCGTCCAGCCGCATGGGCATCGTACAGATAAAGGGCTTGACGCGGGTCGTGCTCTGATAGTTACTCGCCCTGAACCTCCGCCGCACGTTTTTATCGTCCAGTACCTGAAACGCATCACACGCTCACACATTTCTGACATCACAAATTCAAATACAGTATTATTTGAGGAAACTGATTCCCTACCTGAACTTCGAATGTGAAATACTTCTTGAGGTTCTTGATGATCATGACGAGGAATGGGAGTTTGATGCCGAGGGTTTTCTTGGGGTCAGCGGGACACGTGATGTAGGTGGTGCTGTGGAGATCAGACACATATGGGTCACGTCTGATCATGATGTGTGTGTGTGTTCAGGATCAGGCAGATGAACAGATGGAGACACACTCACCTCACATTGGTCCCCTCCACCTCGAGAACTAAAGACTGAATGTCATTGTCTGTGATGCGCTTTATGTGTCCATTTCTGACCTGCAACAACATGTTTGTTTAGTGAGTTAATGCATTATTCATATCTACATTAACCTCTCTATCCTTTAGGTTATTCAAACAGAATATACAATCTATACATTCATATACTATATTTGATATAGTTTTTCCAAAACATTTAAAAACATTACAGGATGTTTTTGGAAATTTTCAGGTTTTTAGACATTTTTAGTAAAATTATATATAATAATAATAATAATAATAATATGCATATCAGGGTTATTATAGTTAATTAAAACTAAAGCCATAAAAAATCATTTTTGTTATTTAAACAAAAATGTTAACTGAAATAGTATATTACAAAAACGCATTTTATTTCAGCTAGTTGCCCAAGTAACATTTTCTTATTTTTAATAAGTTTAAATTATCATACTAAAATTAAGGTTACAAAAAAGATGTAAATTTTTCAGAAAATTTCTAAAACTATCCATACATTTCCAGGATTTTTTGGAAATATTTGGGAATTTTTGTAAAACTTCCATCCATTTGCAACCCTAACTAAAACTAAATTTTTTGTAATTTTATAGAACAAGTAAAAAAAAATAATAGTCATATGCATATTAGGGATATTATAGTAACTTAAAACTAAAACTATTATATATATATATATATATATATATATATATATATAGTTGCTTTAAACAAAATAAATATTAATTAAAAATAAAAATATAAACATTCTATTTCAGCTAGTTTCAAAGACAAAATTTCTCATTTTCATTTAGTTTAACTTTCAGTATTAAAATACTTAAAACTAAAAATAATAATTAATCAATTAAAACTTGAATTTAATTAATAAAACATATATAGACATAAAATTATGACCTTAGTTATTATAGTTAACTAAAACTGAATCCATAAAAATAAATACATAAATAATTCATTAGAAATAAATAAATAGTTTTTTGAAATAAAATATTGTAATAAAATAATAAAATATTACTTGAAACAAAACATATTATCTAAAAATAAAATATTACAAAAACATGCTTTATTTCAGCTAATTTCAAAGAAAACATTTCTTATTGTCATTTAGTTTTAAAAAGTATTATTAACAAAAAAGTAATATTTTAATCAAAACTGGAATTGAATTAATCAAAACTATATAGACATACTAAAAATTATACGAATATGTATCTCAGAGTTATTATAGTTAACTAAAACTGAATCCAAAAAATGTTAATTTATTAAAAATAAATAAATAAATAAATATTTGAACTAAAATATTGCAATAAATAAAATAATAAAATATTTAAAAATGTAAAAATATTTTATTTCAGCTTGTTGCCAAGGAAACATTTCTCATTTTCATGTAATTTAAGTTGATGTACTCAAATAACAAACTAAGTTAAGACAAAATATATCAATTTTGATATAGAAAATACATAGATATATACATATATAGACTAGACATAATAAGAACACAAATACAAATACGAATAAAAATGACAAAAACACACCAAAATTACGAAACCTTTAACTAAATTTGTGATGAAAACAGAATATACATATAAACACTATTCATATACTGTGATACTGTTTATGTACTTGAAAGAATGCCATCATGGCAATGCTCAAAACCCATGCTGTTACCATGGTAATACCATAGTACTTGTGGATAATGTTATCGAGGCCATAATTTTCAGAAGTAACGCAGATTAAATGTAAAATAAAACATTCCCAATAACCTGAATGTGTGATTTCTGTAAGTTAGCTGAGCATTAGCAGCATCTGAGCTCCATCAGTCAATCTAGCATCATTTCCGCCGTCTGCTCACCTTTTTGTCCCATATCTGCAGGGGTTTGCTGCCGATGCTGTAGAGGATGGACAGAAAGCCGCTTTGAAACGTGTTTTTGAACATAATCCTGCAGATTTACTTGAAATGAAAGCACACCATAAACAGTTTTTCTGCTCTGAATGCGTCCGACTGGATCTCTGGACTCCAAATCTCGGGTTCCGCCTTACAAACAACAAACAAACGTACGCATCAAATGATCGTCGTATATAAAACTAAAGTGCTTAATAACGAATTTTATATCGCGTCTGATCAGATTAATCCTCAACAGCGACACCGACGAGCTTTTTCGGAGTTTATTTTGGAGTTGCTAGGAGACGTGACGTGATCCGGTTGTCACGTCGGACCCTTTAATGTTGACACGGCTGTTGTTATAGTAACGGAGTGTCCCACTAGTGCGACAAGAGCTTTGTATTAAACAATTATCTGATATGCACTGAATAAAACTTCCGTTCTTCATTAATGAAATGCTAAATTAAAAAAAAAGATCTATAGAAAATGCTAGATATTTGTATTTGTAATAGCATACAATTAAAAATTACTGCACATTTCTTTGATGTTTTGAGGGTTATAGGGAGCAACTTGACATTTGCAATGTAGGGAAATAGCATACAATTGTACATCATCAAATGTATCAGTGAATGACAGAATAAAAAAAAATACTTTCATGATGTGCACAACTAGATGATGTGGAGGTTGAACAAGCAGTTTTGAGAATTTCAGTTGTGATCTGAGAAATCCACCAAAGCAACTGAGAAAAACTTTATACGTCATAATTTTATTATTTATTAATTTATCATTTTTATTATATTTTATTATTGTACATTCATTATTATTTATCTTGCCTATTCATTTCCATTATTGTTCAATCTTGTGATTGTGGGGTTTCATTAACTGTTTTGCTTGACCGATAGGAGACTGTTAAACACTTGTTCTGGGTATTTATGGGTAGCAGACAAGACTTGCTGTTATCAGGTTTTTGGTATTGACAGCTCTGCTGACTAGTTGTTCTGTTACCAGACAAAACAGATATCTTTTGACAGGATCTGGCATCTGGGGCTGGATCTTAATTATCTGGCGTGGAGACTTGATCTAACACATATACCTCCGGTTTCACAGATAACGCTTAAGGCTAGTCCCAGACTAAAATGCATGTTTGATCTGTCTTAACTGCAAATATCTTGCTCTGACATATCTTAAAATATATCATGTTCTGTATCAAGTTGCACTTCTGTAACATTTTCTTATATGGATTTTTTTACAAAAGCTGATAAAATATCTTAATTTAACTAAGGCCTAGTCCTGACTGACTCAAGCTAAGCCCCCGCTGTGAAACCAGGCCATAATGTTTAATTAAATCTAGCCTATATGCTACTTTAGATACTATGTACCACCTTTTTGACTGGTAACGGCCTTATAGTGTCTTATTATTCCATCTTAATTCATTTTAGGAATTTGAAATAAAATATGACATACATTTAATAAGGTTAGAAACAATTTTCCATTTAACAAAATTCTAAAAAGAAAAAGAAAAAAAAAAGCCTGGAAAATATCACAAATGTTGCTAAACAATCAAGCTTTTGTATGTCTGCTGATATCTTCTTCATGACCTAATAGAAACATCACTCCCATCACTCCCAGTACAAAGAGACACATGAGCCCAAAACTCCAAATACATGGACAAAAACAGGAGGAGCTCTGACATCACTGACTCAGAGAAAGCGAAACGAAACTGCTGATAAACAAAAATATGGACGCCTGAAACAAACAGCCTTTTTAAACCACAGAATATTTATTGAGCCATTCAAAGACCCTTGTGGACACATTTAATACTCACAGGTAAGTTATAGAAATATAAGAGAGATTGTCCTGAACAGGTTTCTAATGGAAGTGGTTTGGTTTAGCAGAGTTTATGTCAAGCTGGAATAAGCCAAACAGAACCAGGTTTAAGCATATCAAATACTCACCTTCTTTAGTTTACTGCACTGAAATGGTAACAGATTAGTATTTTAAGCATGTAGTTTGATTGATTGTATAGAAACGTTTAGTGTTTCTGTGCTTCTGTGAGACAAAATAAAGACTAAAGAAACAGGAAGTAAATGTCCTGCAGACAGACTAAACACAAACCTGCAACACTGCAGTTGAAAATCACATTTACATAAAATAAGATGAAATTACACCTGACCTTATTTTGTGAAAAAAAAAATGTATTTTTGTGTGAGATTTTAAAAAATAATTAGCAATTCTGTTTTTTTTCCCTTTCAGTATGTGCATGATATGAATATTCATTTATGAATATTGATTAATGTGTCATTATGTTGTTGTTGTTGTTATTATTATTATTATAATTATTAATTTTTGCTGAAAAAAGGAAAAAATAATTTATTTTGATAACTTTAACTTCAGTGACGAAAGATTTGCAAGACTCATACAGTATTCTTTTTTGTAATGATATAAAAAACTAAAATTTGCAGATATTTGCTGATGTGAGATTTTGTGAAATTTTAACCAAAGCATGTTATAGACTTTCATTAAGACCCTAAAGAATCATATCAACTTGTGGAAAATGGGCGTCCGATGACCCCTTTAAGATCAAATTCGATATACAGTTTATTAATATATATGTAGGCTATTTAGTGTTTTCCTCCGCAAAACATGGCATAATATGATAAAGACTATACTCCATATGCTCCTATTTATTATTAAAACAACTACAGACAAGCAGAATAAAACACTGTGTGTATTATATATAGAATAATCTCTACAGCCCTTTTATATCGTTGTGTTTTATTTATATTGATTTTCTTCGGGAGGAAAACGTTTAACGTTTAAACATTTAACGCATTGTGTTCTGGGCACGTCTGATTGTCTATACAGAGTTGGCCCTTTTAATATCACTTAATGCATTTCTTATTGCACGTTCATATCTGCTGGTATATAGTTTGTCAACAATAAGGTTTTTACTGAATTTGCTCTTTATCATCTTAGTCCGTTTTGCCACATTAAGCATTTGCTGGGCAAAGTGGGTATGAAAGTGAAAGTTTGCACATTGTGTTCATGGCCATATGCTTGCCTTGAAGTACATTAAATTAATAAACTATACAACAAATTTGATCTATTAATGGCACTTAATGTATCTTAATACATTCAATATCAATATCAACATATCAAGTGTTAATGCTTTCTATGGGGGGGAAACGTATTGCGTTCATATTCTGCTGTTCTGTGGCCACGGATTTGCGGGTCTTGTCTTTATCTCCTACAGATGACTTGCAGGATCCTGTACATTATTCTATTAAATTAGTTTTAATTGTTTAACCACCACAGCGTCTTGTCTCCATTGGCAACATGCACGATTTCTGTAGATTGCAAGTGAGGTAGCTGAGAGTGCAGGTGGCGATTGCAAGTGACTTTGTAATTTAGTTTATTTTTTCTTGTCTTCACCACCTGGCTGCTGTTGTAAAATGTTGAAAGATTCAATAAAAAAATAATACATAAATAAACTAAAATAAAAATAAAATGCAAGTGACGTCACTTGTGAAGTGCAGTTGTCTGAGAGTGCAGGTCTAAAAACGCAAGTGCATGTCTGCAGCCAGACCCTTCTCCAATTTTGTTCATAAAAGTGAATAAAAACAAACCTAAATCTATGTCTCATATCAAGCAATTGCGTCTCTTCAGAAGACTTTAATTAAATTGCTTTTTTTCATGTGTTGTTGTGCTTTTTTTGTGATCCCTTTATGAAAGTTTTGAAGCATCAGAGTTTTGGGTGAACAGATTTTCCTTGGACAGACGGTCTCAAATTTCATTAAAAAAATCTTTTGTTCTGAAGATGAACTTAAGTTCTATGGGTTTGGAAAGACAGGAGGGTGCGTAACTGATGACAGGATTTTCATTTTGGGTTGAACTATCCTTTTAAGTAACCATATTTGCTTCATATTGTTAAAATCAGACATTTAAGGTAAGATTTTACTGAAATAAATCACTTGTGAAGTATGTGAAGTATTTAAATTCAGCTGTTCAAGAACATAGATGATTTGTGGTCATCATTTCTCTTTCCAGTCATGTCATCCTCCAGTGGTCCACTGACTGAGGAACTTCAGTGCTCTATATGTCTGGATGTGTTCACTGATCCAGTCACCACTCCATGTGGACACAACTTCTGCAAGACGTGTCTGAATAAGCACTGGGATAACAGCCAGACCTGCAACTGTCCATACTGTAAGGAAACATTCAGCCAAAGGCCTGATCTCAAGATTAATACCACACTCCGAGAGGTTGCTGATCACTATAGAAAGAAAAGTCCTGAGAAAAAAAATGAAGTTCTGTGTGACTTCTGTGAAGAAAGAAAGCTGAAAGCCCTGAAGTCGTGTCTGGTGTGTCAGAGCTCCTACTGTGAAACTCACCTGGAGCCTCATTTGAAAGTGGCAGGTTTAAAGAAACACAGACTGATGAATCCTGTGAGTAATCTGGAGGACTATGTGTGTCAGATACATGAGAGACCTCTGGAGCTGTTCTGTAGAGATGATCAGACATGTGTGTGTCCCATGTGTGCACTGACAGACCACAAGAACCACAACACTGTTCCTATAGAAAAGGAGAGTGAAGAACAGAAGGTAGATGATAGATTTTAACAAAAGTGCATTTGTTCCATAACATGAGGCATCAGATTTTTATTTGATCGTATGAAACATTTTATGAACATAAGTTTCTTCAGAAGACAGTAAATCTCTGTTATGATAAATATGTCTGTGTTGGTCTATGTCTGTAGACGAAGATTCAAAATGAAGTACAGCAGATGATCCAGGACAGAAACAAGAAGATTCAAGACATCAAAGAGTCTGCAGAAGTCAGAAAAGTGAGTTTAAAATTATTTAATTTAATTTAATGTTTATGTTATTTAGTTCCAGTCTTCCAAGAGTCCTGCCTCAAATTGTACTGGCAACAGTACTGGCACTTTTCACTTTTTATATCACTCCGCTTGTCTGTGTTTGTTCGAGGCTGTCAGTCTGTGTATTAGTGGTAGGGATTTTATAGTCAATCTTTCTGCATAACAATATAGAGTACTAGATCCCTTAACCTTACCCAATACCTTAATGACCACAACAACTACTTATAAGCAGTAATTAGGAATTTACTAGTGTTAATAGTTAATAGTGAATATGTGTTCTCCAATCTAATACGTATTGGATCCCCTTGGCTAGCAACCAGTCCCATCTGGCACTTAAAGGGGTCATCGGATGCCCATTTTCCACAAGTTGATATGATTCTTTAGGGTCTTAATGAAAAGTCTATAATATACTTTGGTTAAAAATTCTCAATGGTAGTGTAAAACAACACCCTTTTTACCTTGCCAAAATCATCCCATTCTGGTCGAGGCTGCTTTAAATGCAAACGAGCTCTGCTCACCCCGCCCCTCTCTTCTCTCTGTGGAGTGACGAGCCTGTTTACCGCGTTTAGCCGCTAAACTTGCTAACTAGAACATTATTAAGAAAGCTGATCGCAAAGATTCATAAAAACACCCTTATACTCATTTCTGCTGTAAGTGAAGCTGGATCATGAATGATTCGCGCGAACATAGACGGATATATGTAGATCGGGAGGTGCATTCCCTTCACAAACAAAGGGAATCTACTGCATCTTCAGCGGCTCAGATGTCAGGAGTAAATGATGACCACTATGTTCATTATTACATCCAGCAACACAACACCTCAATCGCTCAGTCTGAGATATTCTTGTCTAACTTACATCCCTGCTCCGGCATCAAAACATGGAGGTCGGACTGTTACAACTGATCTCAGGTAAGACGCTCATGTCAATCAACTATCGTGGGAGCGGCCTCTGTGGGTGTGACGCAACAACGACAGGCATCTGAGAACGGCTCGATTTGAAAAAGGGGATATTATTTTTACAGAATAATTAAAAACCACAGCATGGATTTTTACCATTACAGGGTAGATTTGTACATACACTGCCAACACACATTAATGTTCAACAGCATGTAAGAGTGAACTTGGCATCCGATTACCCCTTTAAGGTCTGATCCTTCAAAGCCCTCATCCTAGTCTTCAGCTCACCTACAGGTGCATCTCAATAAATTAGAATGTCGTGAAAAAGTTCATTTATTTCAGTAATTCAACTCAAATTGTGAAACTCGTGTATTAAATAAATTCAATGCACACAGACTGAAGTAGTTTAAGTCTTTGGTTCTTTTAATTGTGATGATTTTGGCTCACATTTAACAAAAACCCACCAATTCACTATCTCAACAAATTAGAATATGGTGACATGCCAATCAGCTAATCAACTCAAAACACCTGCAAAGGTTTTCTGAGCTTTCAAAATGGTCTCTAAGTTTGGTTCACTAGGCTACACAATCATGGAGAAGACTGCTGATCTGACAGTTTTCCAGAAGACAATCATTGACACCCTTCACAAGCTGACCCCCCAGAGCCTCGTCACGTATCAGCTGACATCCCAGAGCCTCGTCACATCTCAGCTGACCCCCCAGAGCCTCGTCACGTATCAGCTGACATCCCAGAGCCGTGTCAGGTCTTAGCCGTCATTCCAAGCCACGCAGAGCCCACGCTCTCTAACCTCACAGCCTCCACACGCTCAAGCCCGGCAGGCATCCCACTATCTACTGTGCTGCCTGTGATGGCGATCGCCATTTTAAGTGTGTGGGCTACACATTGTACTCCAGAGGCCTCGTCTGACCACGAGTCTGCTCCAGAGGCCTCGTCTCACCACAAGTCTGCTCCAGAGGCCTCGTCTGACCACAAGTCTGCTCCAGAGGCCTCGTCTGTCCACGAGTCTGTGCCAGAGGCCTCGTCTGACCACAAGTCTGCTCCTGAGGCCTCGTCTGTCCACGAGTCTGTGCCAGAGGCCTCTCCTGTTGTCGAATTTGCACCAATGCCTCCAGAGGTGTCAGCGTACACTGTAGAACCTCCCAAGGAGGCGGCGTCCGTTCATGAACTCACTGTCTCGTCTGTCCTCGAGTCTACTCCAGAGATCTCGTCTGACCATGAGTCTGCGCCAATGCCATCGGAGGTGGCGGCTCCGGCTGCAGAACCTCCTAAGGGGGCGGCGTCCTCCTATGAACTCTCTGCCCATCATGTCACGGGCCTATCATAAACTCTCTGCCTGTTATGTCACAGCCAAGGAGGCCAAGAAAATCGTCTATGAACTCTCTGCTCTGCTATGGATGCTATTTGTTCCACTGTGGGTATCTTTGCTCCTGTCTGCTCTGTCTGCTCTGTCTGCCCCGCCATGGCTCCCTGCTCTGCCTGCTCTGTCTGCCCCGCCATGACTCCCCTGCCTGCCTGCCCCACCATGGCCCCTTGCTCTGCCTGCTTTGCCTGCCCCGCCATGGCTCCCTGCTCTGCCTGCTCTGCCATGGTTCCAGCGCTCTGCCTGCTCCGCCATGGCTCCAGGCTCCTCTGAATCCAACATGGTGGACTTCTGCTCCAGTGCTCCACGGCCCAGGTCCTCCAGTGTTTCACTGTCTGCCACAGCTCCAGGCCCAGGTCCTCCAAGGTTCCACTGTCTGCCACTGCCCCACTGCCCAGGCTCCCTCCAGTGTTTCACTGCCACTGCTCCACTGCCCAGGCTCCCTCCAGTGTTTCACGGTCTGCTACTGTTCCAGGTGCTACTGTTCCAGGGCCCAGGTCCTCCAGTGCTTCACTGTCTGTCACTGCTCCACGATCCAGGCCCACCTCCTCTGCACGGACCTGGCCCTCCGTCCCACCCCCTGTTTTGCCTCTGTTCCCCCACCCTCCTGGACTGTTGTAGTTTTGAGCACCAAGAGTCGCTCCTAGAGGGGGGATTCTGTAATGCCACGCCAGCAGAGGGAGCCCTCACCCATGGACTGCCTGTTACCGCTCCCTCTGCTGCTTCTCTGGTTACTTCCTGTTTGGTGTCCATATAAAGAGGGCCATGCCAAACAGACCCTCGCAAAGTATTGTTTTGCCTGTGCAGACTCTACCAAGCGTTTTCCCTGTTTTCATTGTCTTGTTTATTGCCATGGTTATTGTTTTGTTCCAGAGTCATAGTTTTTGCCCTGTTTCTTTGCCATAGTTTTGCCTTGTTCCATTGCCTTGTTTATTTGTTACTTTTGGACTGCTCTCTTGGATTTTGACCTTTTGCATGTTTTATTGGATTACGCTTTTGTCTTGCCCTGGATGTTACTGTTTGTTGGAGATTGACCTTGCCTGTCTTGACTACGATCTGCACAATAAAGCTCACACATGGATTTATTCACGTTTCCAACGAGTCTCGTTACAGAGGGTAAACAAACATTCACTGCCAAAGAAGCTGGCTGTTCACAGAGTGCTGTATCCAAGCATGTTAACAGAAAGTTGAGTGGAAGGAAAAAGTGTGAAAGAAAAAGATGCACAACCAACCGAGAGAATCGCAGCCTTGAGAGGCTTGTCAAGCAAAAATGATTCAAGAATTTGGGTGAACATCACAAGGAATGGACTAAGGCTGGGGTCAAGTCATCAAGAGCCACCACACACAGACTTGTCAAGGAATTTGGCTACAGTTGTCGTATTCCTCTTGTTAAGCCACTCCTGAACCACTGACCATGTCAGAGGCATCTTACCTGGGCTAAGGAGAAGAAAAAATGGACTGTTGCCCAGTGGTCCAAAGTCCTCTTTTCAGATGAGAGCAAGTTTTGTATTTCATTTGGAAACCAAGGTCCACGCCAAATTGAGGCAGTAATTAAAGCAAAAGGAACCCCTACCAAGTATTGAGTACATATACTGTTAATGAACATACTTTCCAGAAGGCCAACAATTCACTAAAAATGTTTTTTTAATTGGTCTTATGAAGTATTCTAATTTGTTGAGATAGTGAATTGGTGGGTTTTTTGTTAAATGTGAGCCAAAATCATCACAATTAAAAGAACCAAAGACTTAAACTACTTCAGTCTGTGTGCACTGAATTTATTTAATACAAGAGTTTCACAATTTGAGTTGAATTACTGAAATAAACCACGACATTCTAATTTATTGAGATGCACCTGTATTTGTGTTCTGTCTGTTTTGTTACCAAATAAACCATTTCCTCCTCTTTTTGTGCCTGGGTCCTCTCTCGCTGTCATGAATCTGGTCGGTGACCTTCGGTCCGCTCACTACCAGATGTCGCTCTCGCCCTGTCACATCACACAGACTGTTGCACTGCACCCCGGACTACTTCTCCCATCTCCCATCGCGCTGATTGTGCCAACACCTGTGGCCAATCAGGCGCCGTATTTAAGCCCCGGACCTTCCCCCATTACGCACAGAGTATTGTGGTGTTTTCATTGTTGTTTCCTAGTTTCCTAGTTCCCAAGTTTCCTAGTTCCCGAGTTCCCTGTGTTTAGCTTTCTCGCCTGGCCATTTCGTCTCGTCTGTCTCACCGCCTGCCTTTGGACTACTCGCTTGTTTGTTTGGATTACTCCTTCGCCTTGCCCCCCTCGGATTACGTTCACCACGGATCGACCCACGCCTGCTTCTCTGACTATTCTTGTGTCTCTCCCCATACATACCTGTTTGCTATTGTTCTGACCCTGCCTGTTTTCACTATTTCTCTCGTCCCATGAATAAAAGCTTGCGTATGGATCCGCTCGCCTCTCGTCTCACTCTCCACGTTACACTCGCAGAGTTCCTGTCAGGGGAGTACATAGTAAAATGGTTCATGTTTTTTATTTATATTTAGCGCATAACATTTTGTTTATAATGCATTTAAGCTTCTATAATTTTGTTTTAATTACACTTATATTTGCTTTTACGCTTGCTTCTTTGCCACAAAGAATTCCAGGCATTTTCAGATTTTTATTTATTTATTTACTTATTTATTTATTTATTTATTTTTAAGTATAAGTTATATAATATTAATTGGAGAGCTGGTGTGGGTGAGGATTGCAGTCTACAATCTTGCATGATTTGAGGAATCATTCAGTGCAAGACAAAGTTTAATACTTCCTTTGAGCAAATTTTTAATTCCCCTAAAATTAATGCATGAGCAATAATAACACCAATACTAATAATTTGTTAAAGTTCACTTTCCTACATCACTGTTTTACCTCTTTTTGGAAGGGGTGTTGGTGTTTGATCTTTTTTGCCTGTTCACTTTTGCAGTGATGTAGGATGATTTTGAAGTTGGGGAAGAAAACGAGATGGGAGTTTTTCAACATACCCTAACTGTATTGACCGTATTGACCTGGAAAAAGGTCAAAAAGATTTGTTTATTAGTCAATTTGTTTTGAAAATGACAGATTGTTTTGCTAGATAAGACCCTTTTCCTAGGTTGGGATCATTTAGAGCCCTTTGAAGCTGCATTTAAACTGCATTTTGGAAGTTCAAACTCGTGGACACCAATAAAGTCCACTATATGGAGATAATTCCTGAAATGTTTTCCTCAAGAAACATAATTTCTTATCGAATGAAGAAAGAAAGACACAAACATCTTGGGTGACAAGGGGGTGAGTAAATTATCGGTAAATTTTTTCCTTTAATTTACCTGGTTGACCAGAGAAACACAGAGATGGAGAAAGCAGCTTGTGTTGAGCCCTTTACTGATCTCATCTGCTCCATTGAGAGATGTCAGACTGAACTGCTGGAGATGATGGAGGAGCAGCAGAAAGCAACAGAGAAACAGGAGAAAGAGTTCATTGAAAAGTTGGAGCAGGAGATCAGTGAACTAAAGATGAGAACCACTGAGCTGGAGCAGGTCTCAAACACTGAAGATCACATCCACCTCCTACAGGTGAGTGAACATCTCTGATCAATGATAATGCAGTATGTGAAACTCTTTATGCTGAAAGATTGCTCCTCTTTCCTGCTGTAGATTTACTCATCCCTGTGCAGCCATACAAACATTAGGAACTGGCCTGAGATCAGTATGGAGACTCATGAGAGTTTGGAGACTCTGAGGAGAGCTCTGACTCTACTGCAGGACACTATAGATGAGAAACTCACACAAACCGGTACATATATTTACCATATTTTAATGTCATTAATATAGAATAAATCTGGTTCGAGCTTAAATAAGAGTGTGAATGGTTTGTGGCTCATTATCAGCAATTGTTAATTGCTGTGTGTGTGTGTGGGTTTGGTTTATATATCCTGGTGGGGACTTAAACATGAATACAAAGACTCATGGGGACTTGTGTTAGGTGGGGACCTAAACTGAGGTCCCCATGAGTACAAAAGCTTATAAATCAGAATACAAATACAGAATGAGTTTTTTTTGGAGAAAGTAAGTGTCCTGTGACGGGAAGGTTTAGGTGTAGGGTTGGTGTAGGGCGATAGAAAATATGTTTTTTTTTTTTGTTTTTTTTTAAATAATTTTTCATTTTTCAGAGGGAAATTTCATATAGAGATCAACACATATAAATTCTCTGAAGGAAGGAAATAATAAATACATGAAAATACTCTCCATAGTTATATTAATGAGTATGTATGTAAATATACAGAGTATGTATGCCCTCAATCTAAACATTTCTCAAATACGCATTATATTTTCTTTCTCTTAACAACAACTATATACAACAGAACATGGGGAGCTATTGCTTACACCTTATACAAAAAGATGTTTTAAAAGAACGGTTACAGTTCAAGAAAAATCAGGGCGTATCAGTTATAATCTATGCATTTATTCCAAATTAGAAAAAAATTTTCCATTCGAGTGCTTAATGAGAAAGATAATTTTTCCATCACATATATAATGTGTATTGTATCAAATCACTCTTCAACTGTGGGTGACTCTGACTTTAGCCATTTTTTAGTAATTACTTTTTTACTAGCCGCCAGAAGAATTAACAACAGTTTATATTACCCAAGCATAAAGATTCACAATTAAAAACAATCTCTACCTCAGAAACAGCTTTCAGATTCCTTTTAATTTCTTGCCAATATGGGGTTAGTTTCTGACACCCCAAAAAAATATGATAGTGGTTAGCTTCCTTTTCCCCACATAATCTCTAGCAGCTAGTACCCTTCCCTTTGTGTTTTTGAAAATATGGTTTCTACAGTATAAAAAACATTACGCCTATGGAGAGTCCCTGCAAGGATAGCTGCCCTGTCTCGTCACACACAGACTGGTGTGACCAGACACACCAATGTGTGTGTGTGTGTGTGTGTGTGTGTGTGTGCACCTGGTATTCATCACGTTATGGGGACCAAATGTCCCCACAAGGATAGTAATACCAGTAAATTTTGACCTTGTGGGGACATTTGTGAGGTCCCCATGAGGAAACAGGCTTATAAATCATGCAGAATGAGTTTTTTTGAGAAAGTAAAAGTGTGCACAGTCTCCTGTGAGGGCTAGGTTTAGGTGTAGGGTAGGTGTAGGGCGATAGAAAATACGGTTTGTACAGTATAAAAACCATTACGCCTATGGAATGTCCCCATAAAACATGTAAACCCAACATGTGTGTGTGTGTGTGTGTGTGTGTGTGTGAAATTTCATGTCTATATCTCAAACATCTTAGCTGGACTGGGCTTTAATTGTTTTTCAATTTGTTTGTTACTGTTAGACACATACATTGATCACATAAAAAGTTGTACACAGTTCTTTAAACACAACCTTTAAGCTTGGCTTTAAGTTCATAAAATATTAGGTGTGTCCAAACTCGTTCCTGAAGGGCTGGTGTCTTGCAGTATTTAGCCTAGAGACTTAGATTAGCTGGTTCAAGTGTGTTTACTTAGGGTTGGAGGTAAACTTTGAATGACACTGGCCCTCTAGGATCGAGTATGGACGCCCCTGTCAAAAAAACATTTTAAATCTCATGATGTTTTATTGTCATTAGTCTCTACAGAGCTTAAGTGGATGCAGCAGTATGCAGGTACAGTGTAATGTCTGCACTACACTAATTTACATTCACATACTCCCAGCTTTATTACTGTACTACAATCAAATAAAAACTGAATTAAATAATAAAAAAAAGCCCCTATTGTGCTATTTTAATGGTTCCTAATTTAGTTTTGAAAGTCTCCTACAATAGGTCTACATCCAACCAAGGCCAAAAAAACACTTTTTAATTTTCTATTAATACACATTGCAGCATCAGTGCTTTTCTCACAGTGTCTGAAATGGTTTGCTCAAGCATCTAGTGTCTCTCTTCGTTTACTTGAGCCTATTGTACTCTGATTGGTCAGATGGCCCAGTCTGTTGTGACTGGTCTAGTGCTTACAGCCTGTGTCAGAAACAAAAAGCTCATGACCATATCTGAATTTCAGCTTCTGAGGCTTCCTCAGCACATGTAAACACAGTGACATGAACAGTAATGATAATGCCGGTTTTACCTTATCAATTAGATGAGTCCTTTGGATGCAAAGTAGATATGCTTTTGCACCCAGGAAACAGTGTCAACATGTATTTGAGGGTCAAAGTAGATTGGACAGCCAATGAAAACCACAGACTGGCATTTTGCAAATTCGTTACAAACCTACATAGCTTTGTGCAGGAAGTAAGACTGTATTTACTGACTCATTTTGGAACATCAGAATCTGTCACGGAGGCTTGACGAGAGATGAATGATCGAGATAAGTCCCTTTGTAGCGTGACGGAAAACTCAAACGCGGAAGTGAGCGAGTGAGCAGGTTAATCACGCAGTTGGTCTGAGAACGCTCCGATAAGGAGTAGAGATTTCCACCAAGAAATCCGCGTTCTCACACGCACACAGACAGGTAGATAAGAGCTCCGTAGAGCAGAGAGTTTACTCACGTGAGTTGAATTGGAGTCGGGACCTGACGTGGAGTCTTTCATGAACTCAATGTCTGGTGCTAGACAACACCTGCTTCCTGCTTAAATACCTGCGTGAGGTTACTTCCGGGTCCTCGTGACCTCACGTGATCTGATGCGTGTGACAGTACCCCCCCCTCCAGGACCGGCACCAGACGGTCCCGGGACGGAGGATACCCGACGACGGTAGTCCTGGATGAGAGTGGGATCCAGGATGAACCGTCCGGGGACCCAAGAACGCTCCTCCGGGCCGTAGCCTTCCCAATCAACGAGGTATTGGGTGCCACGGCCACGGGTTCGCGAGTCAAGGATCCTCCGAACGGTGTACGCAGGACCACCGTCAATGATCCGGACCGGAGGAGGAGCAGTGACCTGGGGAGACAGAGGAGAGAAGAAAACATGCTTGAGTTGGGATTGGTGAAACACAGGATGGATCCGGAGGGAAGCAGGCAGCTGGAGCCGGAAGGTGACAGGGTTCAGGCGGTGGGTGATCTTGTAGGGTCCGATGAAGCGTGGGGTGAGTTTCTTGGAGTCCGACTTTAGAGTGATGTTGCGTGTAGAGAGATAAACCTGTCACCTACGTGGAACAATCGTCCCGGAGGGTGCCGGCGGCGGTGTTGAGTGGTGTACCGTTGGTTGGCTTTTTGAATGGCAGTCCTGGCGTGAGTCCAGAGCCGCCGGCACCGGCGGACCAACTGTTGGGCGGACGGGACGTCAACCTCCGGTTCTTGATGTTCGAACACCGGAGGTTGGTACCCGTAGCATACCTCGAATGGGCTTAACTTAGTGGCCGAAGAGGTGTGAATGTTGTTGGATAGTTCGGCCCAGACGAGGTAGCGCGCCCAGGAGCGCTGATGTTCACCCGCAAAACATCGAAGGAAGCGCTCCAGCTGTTGGTTGGCCCGCTCCGTCTGGCCGTTCATCTGAGGATGGTGACCGGACGATAGACTGGAGGTGGTACCGACCAGACGGCAGAAGGCCTGCCAGAACTTGGCCGTGAACTGGGGCCCTCTGTCCGAGACGATGTCCTTGGGAAACCCATGCAAGCGGACTACGTGCTCGAGTATGAGTTCCGCGGTGGTTTTAGCAGAGGGGAGTCCGGTGAGAGCCACCAGGTGCACAGCCTTGGAGAACCGATCCACAGTGGTCAGGATGGTGTTCTTGCCGTCCGAGTCAGGGAGTCCAGTGACGAAGTCCACCGAGATGTGACTCCAGGGTCGTTTGGGGATAGGGAGGGGCTGCAGCTCGCCAGTGGATGGGGTGTTGGTGGTTTTGGAGCGAGCGCAGATGGTACAAGCCTGGACGTACTCCTGTACGTCTCTCCTCAACGTCCTCCACCAAAACGCCCTGCCGATGAAGGAGGTGGTTCTCTGAACTCCCTGATGTCCTGCCAATGTGGAGTCGTGACCCCACTGGAGCACCTCCTTGCGTAGATGGTCGGGCACAAAGAGGCGTCCAGCGGGAGTTTCCGGGGGTGGGCGGGTCTGGCTGTGACTCTGGCGGACCCTCTCTTCCAACCCCCACTGTAGAGGAGCCAGGATGAGGTCGGCCGGCAGGACAGGCGCGGGCTCCGAGGTGATGGTATCTCGTTGATGTTGGCGGGTGATGGCGTCCGCTTTGGCGTTCTTCGAGCCGGGCCGGTACGAGAGATGGAAGTTGAAGTGCTCGAAGAACAATGCCCACCGCGCCTGCCTGGGGTTGAGCTGTTTGGTCTGGCGGATGACGGTGAGGTTCTGGTGGTCGGTCCAGACGGTGAATGGGTCGCTGCCACCCTGGAGCCAGTGACGCCACTCTTCTAGAGCCCACTTGATGGCCAACAGTTCACGGTCCCCTACCCCGTAACGCTGCTGAGTGGGATTGAATTTTCTTGAGAAAAAACTACAAGGATGTAGTTTCTCGTCTGGACCACGTTGTGAGAGGATCGCTCCTACGCCCACATCGGAGGCGTCCACCTCGACAACGAAGGGTTTATCCGGGTTGGGGTGGATGAGAATGGGTGCGGTGGTGAACAGGAGACATAACTTCTTGAATGCAGAGATGGCTTCCGGGGTGAGTTGGAATTCTCCTCGAGATGGTCTGGTGAGAGCAGTGAGAGGTGCTGCAGTTGCGCTGAAGCCCTGGATAAATCGCCGGTAGAAGTTGGCGAACCCCAGAAAACGTTGGAGCTGTTTGAGCGGCGTGGGTAGGGGCCACGAGCGCACAGCATCCAACTTCTGGGGATCCATGGCCACACCCTGAGAGGAGATGACGAAGCCGAGGAATGTGGTGGTGTGCTGGTGAAAGGCACATTTCTCCAACTTGCAGTACAACTGGTGGGCCAGCAACCTCTGAAGCACTGCTCGGACATGCTGGGTGTGTTCCTCGAGAGTCTTGGAGTAGACGAGGATGTCATCCAAATATGCGTAGCACCAACGACCCAGCATGTCCCGGAGAACGTCGTTGATGAACTGTTGAAACACAGACGGACTGTTGCACAGACCAAACGGCATAACGAGGGTCTCGTAGTGACCAGTGGGGGTTATGAAGGCCGTCTTCCACTCATCGCCCTCCCTGATGCGGACCAAGTTGTAAGCGCTCCGCAGGTCCAGCTTCGTGAAGAAGCGGGCACCAGAGAGGGCGTCCAGGGCGGTGTTAGTGAGTGGGAGTGGATGACGGTTCTTGATAGTTATTTGGTTAAGTCCCCGGTAGTCGACGCACGGACGGAGACCCCCGTCCTTCTTCTTAACAAAGAAGAACCCCGCGGCCGCCGGTGAGCTGGAAGGACGAATCGTACCGGCCCGGAGTCCTTCCGCCACTTACTCCTCCATCGCCTGGTGTTCGGTGGCCGACAGGGAGTACAGGTGGCCGCGGGGAGGTACCTTACCCGGCTCGAGGTCAATAGCGAGATCGTAGGGACGATGAGGTGGTAGCCGGGCGGCACGTCTCTTACTAAAGACCTCGGCCAGGTGACGGTACGGGACGGGGATTCCATCCAGCTCGACATCGGGGACCCCAGACTCCCCTGAGCACGTCCCAGCCCCCGCCTTGAGACAGAGCTCCTGACAGGTCGCCCCCCAGTGGACGATCCTGTGTGTGGTCCATGAGATGAACGGGTCGTGCGTGATGAGCCAGGGGTGCCCCAGGATGATGGGCGGTGACGTGATCTGAGTGATGAAGAGGTGAATCTTTTCGGAGTGGTTGTCGATGTTGAGGTGAAGTTCCTTGGTACGGTGAGTGATGGGGCTGAAGTTGAGGGGGCAACCGTCGATGGCTGTGATTGTTAAAGGCTGGGATAACACCTCAGTCTCAATCCCCAACTGGGCGGCATAAGCCTGATCGATAAAATTCCCAGCCGCACCTGAGTCAACAAATGCGGTGGTCACGATCCGTTGGTGGCCCATGAGGATTGATACCTGAAGGAGCAGCCGGGATTCGGTGGGACAGGATTTAGCGGCAGCAGCACCAGATGAAGACCTCTCCCTCTTCACCTGGTCTGGCCGTTTCCCGGACGCAAAGGGCAGATAGCGCGGTGGTGGTCTGGGGAGGCGCAATAGGCACAGAGACCTTCGCGGTAGCGTCTAGCCCTTTCTGCTGCCGTCAGGGAGGTGCGCCCTATCTGCATGGGTTCCCCGGCTCCGGATGAGTGGGCCTCTGGAGCGGCCGGTGGAGGAGGAGATGGCGCAGCGACAGCGTGGGTGATGGTGTAGTCCGGTTGACGGTGACGGGGGGTGGAGCCTGTGGAGAAATGAAAAGAGCGTTTAGATAGATGTCCCATGCGTTGATCCACCCGGAGGGCTAGCTGGATCATGCCCTCCAGGGTGGCCGGCAGCTCACGCACAGCCAACTCGTCTTTCAGACGGCTAGATAGTCCCTCATAGAAGGCTGTGCGGAGCGCCGCATCGCTCCACTGTGTTTGAACAGCGAGTGTACGGAAGTCCATAGTGTACTTGCTGACGCTGCGCTCGCCCTGTCTCAGGTGGTACAGCCGGGAATCCACCTCCACCTCGCTCTCAGGATGTTGGAAGGCGGTCCTGAGCTGGGTGGTAAATTCGGGGTATGAATGCGCAGCGATCCCGTCAGCTTTCAGGACCGCCGCAGCCCACTCAGCTGCCTGCCCGGTGAGAAGTGATATGAGGAGGGCAATCCTGCTGCGGTCAGATGGGTATCGTGCTGGCTGGAACTCAAACAGAAGTGAAAGGTTAGTGAGAAACACATCGCACCGGGTTCCGGATCCATCCCATTTCTCCGGGAGTGCGATCTTAGGTTGAGGGGCGGGGCGGTCTGGGGCTGCGGAAGCAATCTGTGCAGCAGCCAGGTCATCATAGTCCGCTTGCAGTGCCGTGAGATCGGACTGGAGGACCCCGCACTCCTGCCGAAGACCCGCGGTCTCGACACGAAGCGCGTTGACCTCCGCCCGAAGCCCCACCAGCTCCTGCCGCAGACTCATGATTTCCCCCGACTGCTGCTGGATCACACTCCACAATTGCCCCAAATCCGCCGGGACCGTTTCGGGACCAGACATTCTGTCACGGAGGCTTGACGAGAGATGAATGATCGAGATAAGTCCCTTTGTAGCGTGACGGAAAACTCAAACGCGGAAGTGAGCGAGTGAGCAGGTTAATCACGCAGTTGGTCTGAGAACGCTCCGATAAGGAGTAGAGATTTCCACCAAGAAATCCGCGTTCTCACACGCACACAGACAGGTAGATAAGAGCTCCGTAGAGCAGAGAGTTTACTCACGTGAGTTGAATTGGAGTCGGGACCTGACGTGGAGTCTTTCATGAACTCAATGTCTGGTGCTAGACAACACCTGCTTCCTGCTTAAATACCTGCGTGAGGTTACTTCCGGGTCCTCGTGACCTCACGTGATCTGATGCGTGTGACAGAATCGGTTATTTCTTTAGAGAAACTTTGCCACAGAGACCTTTTACATTCACAAGCAGCTGCATTAAACAGTACATGAAAGGTAATGTCTGAAAAGACATTAATAGGAGCATTTTAAAACATCATAATCTCAAAATCTGTGTACTGTAAAGTTATGATTCATATTCTTTGTTTTTTCAGTTGATGTTACTCTGGATCATGATACAGCTTATCCTGAGCTCATCCTGTCTTATGATGGAAAACAAGTGAGATGTGGAGACATTAAACAAAAGCTCCCTCATAGCCCAAAGAGGTTTACTTACTGTCCAAATGTTTTGGCAAAGGAGGGATTCTCCTCAGGGAGATTTTATTTTGAGGTGCAGGTAAAGGGAAAGACTGAATGGGAATTAGGAGTGGCCAGAGAATCCATTAAAAGGAAGGGAAAGATCATACTGAGTCCTGCTGATGGATACTGGACTGTGTGGCTGAGAAATAAGTATCAGTATGCCGCTCTCTCTTATCCCTCGGTCCCTCTGTCTCTAAGAGTGAGGCCCAAGCAGGTTGGAGTGTTTGTGGATTATGAGAAGGGACTGGTCTCCTTTTATGATGTGGAGTCTAGCACTCATATCTACTCTTTTACTGGTCAGACTTTCACTTGCAAACTCTATCCATATTTTAGTCCATCCTTGAGCTTTAATGGTAGAAACTCTGCCCCTCTGATTATCACACCTGTCAATTACAATAAATGAATTTACACCATTAGGACGTGTGCTCACCAAAGCATTTTTAGGCAGCTGAAAGTTGTGGCCGCTTGAGTGCTTTGGAGATTCAGCTTTTAGCTAGGCACACGGTGATTATATCAGCACACATTATTTTTTGTATCAATAATGAGATGTCATCTGGTATAGGCATGGATACCTGGAGAACAGCAATATTTACTTCTCCACTGTTGTTCAGCTGTTGTTTAGGTATGTGACGATTGGTGATATTTGTCCTACCCCTCCTCGACTGTGATTGGGCAGCTGGGTAAAAAGTGACAGTGACGTGTGTTGTGTTTTACACAAAGTTTTTTGTTACGATTAAATAGTTTAAATGTGAAAAAAAGCAAAACAAACAAAAAAAAGCAATGTAAAAGTCTATGTTTTTATGTTATTTTTTAATCTTTTACAATGAAATGTCAAAGTGAAATTGGATGTAAAATTGTGTAGCTACATGGTTTACTTTAAAATAATTACATTGTCTGAATGAAGACAAACTGATTTCTACAAATGGATTTGCTGATTGAAAATTGACATTATGTGTATAATGTTATGTGCCAAAAGTCAAAATAGCAGCAATTTCCATGGCACCATGTCAAAACAACAATAAAAAAAATACAGAACTGCCAAGTACATTTTTCAAATAACAATATATTTGTTAACTTGTAAGACAACCATTAAGCTACTCCATACTGAATTATTTTGAGAAAAAATGTATTGCAATGTATTTTTGCACAACGACAATAAAAATGAAGATTTTGAATTCTGACATGTAATCACACACTGGCAAGACACAGGGTAGCATTTGTTCCCCCGAAGCCGAATGAGTTTGTGAGAGCGATTCTGCGTCCGCTGGTTCTCCAGGTCTGTGCTGTGCAGGGCACATAGTTCAAGTCAAACTCTGGCTCGGTGCGGTCCAGGTTGAGTGTGGGTGGCAGGATGCCGTGGTGACAGGCGAGGGCGGTAAAGGCGGCCTCCAGCGCGCCGGCGGCTCCCAGCAGATGACCAGTCGCACCTTTAGTGGAGGACACGGCCAGTGAGTACGCATGCTGCTCAAATAGTCTCTTAATGGCGGCGTTCTCTGCGGCGTCCCCTAGTGGTGTGGAGGTGGCGTGAGCATTCACATAAGTCACCTCTGAAGGAGATACTCCAGCATCACGGAGAGCAGCGGACATGCACCTGAAACACAGCATGAGAAGCTGCATAATTCAGGATCATTTTTAGATTTCTGCAACAATATCTAAGCATAAAAAACATTATCATATTTAAATATATATATATATATATTATTTCTGATCAATCAAAATACACAGTGCAGGTCCCACAGTAGTCTGTGAACCTCTTTGAATTGCGTTTTATATTTGTACTATATTTGCTCTTTTTTTCTGTTTAATATTATTTTATGTTCTATAATGCCTGTTACCAAATAATGTTGTCATTTTAAATAATGTTAAATAATGTAACGTACTGTTTCTGTTATGTTGTAATAAAAAAGTCTAAATTACAAAATTAGTGTTTGTATAGATGCATGCATAGTATGTTTCTTTTTCAAAAATATCAAAAGAACCATTTTGAATAGTTTTTTTTTTTAAATATTTTTTCATGTTCTGTATTGTCTGTCATTGGTATAAGTTTACTATCACTGGTATTCAATAGTCATTTTTCTATGATATGATATTAGATAAGATTTTATGTTTGTATTTTCTGTTGTTACTTTAATTTTAACTAAATATTTTAGGCTATTTTAATTGTAAAGATTTTTATATATATTTTATTTCAGTTACCATTTATATTATTTCAAGTAATGAAAAAGTTTTTTTTTTAATTGTTTTAGTTTTAGTTTAGTAAGGTTGTGGTTTTGTTGTTTTAGGCATTTTATTTTATTTTATTTTTTTATTTTTTATTTTATTTATTGGTCTATATCTGTCTACATAGTCTATGTATTGTATTTATTATTTTTTCTTTATTATCTTTAGTTTATTTATTTAGGTTATTTCAGCACTTCAGCTTAAGCTAATAAAATAAAATATGTTAAAGTTCTTTTTTTATATTTTATTTTAGTTAGCAATTATTTCATTTCAAGTAATGAAAATGTAATGTTTAGTAATTTTGGTGTTTTTGACATTTTATTAGTTTTTTTTTTTTTTTGTCTGTACAGTCTATATAATGTATTTATTATTTTTCATTTTTTAGTTTTAGTTTATTTAGCTTTACTTATATTATTATTTCAACTCAATGTAATAAAATAAAATATGTTAAAGGTTTTTTTTATACATTTTATTTTATTCCAGTCACCATTTATTTTATTTCAAGTAATGAAAATGTATTTTTATGGTATTAGTTTTAGTAAGTAACCCTGTCTGTCCTCAAATAAGGTTATAATTTTATTTATTTATTTTGTCTATATTTGTCTACATAGTCTATATATTGTATTTATTATTTTTTATTTATTAGTTTTAGTTTATTTATTTAGGTTACTTTAGCACTTCAACTTAACAAAAAAGTAAAATGTTAATTAAAATGTTAATGTTTATATATATATATATATATATATATATAAAAAAAAGATATATATATATATATATATATATATTTTTTCAGTTACCAATTTATTTCAAGTAACAAAAATGTAATGTTTAGTCATTTTGGTGTTTTTTTTTCTGTTTCTGTCTATAAAGTATATATAATGTATTAATTATTTTTCATTTATTAGTTTGAGTTGATTTATTTAGGTTATTTATATATTTATTTAGGTTATTTATTTAGGTTGTTTAAGTTAAGTTTTTTTTTTTTTTTACATTTTATTTTATTTCAGTTACCATTTATTTTATTTTAAGGAAAAATATTTTTTTTAGGAATTTAGTTTTAGTTCATAACCCTGCCTCTTCTCAAATAGGTGTGTATATGATTTCTGTTGTCACGTTGCAATCACGACAGTGTAGTGTTTATTTGCATGTATGTTGTTTTTGACATCTGAAACTGTATTATTTGCCTCTCTATGATGAATTGCATGTTGTTCTAAACTGTTGTTAGCGTCTGCTAAATAAATAAAAGCAAAGGCGAATGTTGTATGCAATCATTTGTACAGTATTACCGAAAGGCTCCGTCTCCATCTGCGGTTGGTGCCGTGATGTGACTAGCATCTCCAGAGAGCCCATATCCCATCACCTCAGCGTACACCCGCGCACCTCTCTGCTCTGCATGTCCGTATTCCTCTAACACAAGCACGGCCGCCCCTTCTCCCATCACAAACCCCTCTCTATCTGGATGAAATGGCCGTGAGGCGAGTCTGGGCTCCTGGTTCCAGTTGGTGCTGAGGGCCCGAGCGCGAGCGAACCCGGCGATGGACAGCGGACTGACGCAGGCCTCCGTCCCGCCGGCGAGCATCACATCGGCATCGCCGTGAGCGATGAAACGGGCGGCGTCGCCGATAGCGTGAGCTCCTGTGGTGCATGCAGTGGACACAGAATGATTGGGACCCTTGAGTTTGTGTTTGATGCTTATGTGTCCTGCGGCCATGTTCACCAGGATGCGAGGGACAAAAAACGGGCTGACTTTGCTGTAGCCGCGCGTTTGAAAGGCCAAGGCTGTTCGAGCGATTTCCTCCAGAGACACCATACCCATCCCGACTGCCACACCAGCGCTGAGCTGCTCTTCGGGGCTTCTGGGATACCATCCGCAGTCCTCAAGAGCCAACTGGGCAGCACCGATTGCCATAACCGTGGCTGGAGACATGCTGTTGATCTCTCCTTTAGATGCAAATGCCTCTTCGTTGAATTCTCCTTGTTTATCTCCTCTCGGCACACGGGCCGCCACCTTACACGGGACTGTTTTATACTCCTCCGGGTCCAGAGCAACCAAACCGCTTTCTCCAGCTATCAGACGCTGCCAAGGCATTGCACTTCCTGTCCCGAGGGGAGAAACGAGTCCGATGCCGGTGATCACCACCCTTCTGTGGCTCTGAGCTGCTTTAGTGTAGCGTCTCAAACACATGCGGCTCTTCGCGGTGGAGAGAGAACCACCATAAAGTCTCAGGAACATCCTCTGACAGCATCTTAGAGACATCTTGACCAAGCTGTGCTGGGAAGACTGAGACCACATCAGATCTTCACTAAAAATCATCAAAAAAAGAAGTAGTTCATTGTTATTGTCATTAAAAAAAGTTTCTTTTATGTATTTTTTCTGATTTAGTACAACTGTTTCATAATAACATTTGAGTCAATAGTGAAAACACACATTTTTATTAATTATGACATAACAATAGAGCCAATCTGACATGTTATTATAATATTTATCATATATTTATTAGCTTACATATAATAATTCCATCTAAAACGATCTCTTAATGTTGTGTTGCAACAGTAAGCATTAGATTTTTCATGCATTAACATTACAGACACATTTTAAAGCACATCAACAACGTATACAAAAACTACAAATATGCTAAAATTGTGCATATATTTAAATAGGTTTACATATAACAGATATGACAATACGATAGCATGTCATCTTGGCTCAGCTGTCACTGTTTCAAACGTCAACTGCCTACATAACTTTATTTAAAATCACAAAATTAAGTAACGTTATACATTGAAAGAATAACCTTGAAAGATAATATCACGCTATTAAACTGCATTTACTTAGTATTACGTGCTGAATATGCTCATGCGCAAATTGTCATTTATCCACTTTATTACCTTAAATAAATGTCACACAGAGCTATAATTAAAAAGTAATTAAACTCAAATACGTACTTGTATTCACGTGGATTCAGCAGCAGCTAAAGTAAACAGACCAGACAGTGGCTGACTTCCGGTTCATGGTGCTTTCTATAATACAAGTCTCCAGACTTGGTGTTAAAAGTCCTCATTTGAGGCACATTCATCTTCAACTTAATAATTACTACTACTGATATGATTCATAATATTAGCAATAATAATGTATTATATAAGAATATCTATATTATAAAATTATACAATTATAAAAATGATCCCGGAATGGAAATCATTTTGTTAACTCAGTACGCTGAGGACATCTACTGGCTAAAGCCGTGTACATACAATGAGAACAGCAACAATGTACAACTGAACTTAGTAAGTACCATTTTTATTTATTTGTAGCACTTATTTTGTGTGCCAACATTTTTTCAGAACACTTTTACAGAGACAAGAATGTTAGCAACTCCAATTATAAAACTGGTTGAGATATACAGAGATTGATGTAACATTCACTTAAATGGTATGAGGTGACTGGACGGTTTCAGCTGAATTGCAGTGATCAGAATATTTAAAATATAGTTAATTAAGCTACAAACTCGATCATGATACACGATGTTTCCATCTAACATGTATTTTGAGGTGCAGTTCTCATATGAATATGTTCATAGATTTGTATTGGATGATTTCGATGTGGAAAGCAGTTATCTAAAGGTAAAGTAAAATATGGAGACTTTATTTGTAAACATCATACTTTCTTCACTTATTTCAGGTAATCTCATAAAACCAGCCAGCTAAGCTATTAGTAGTACTGAGAGTATCGAGAACAGACGAACCGATTGAATTGAGAGAATCATTGATTCAAACATAATCTCGTGACTTCGATCATTCAATTCAAGCTATTCGCTAGCAAAAATAAGTTCATAAGAGCCATTCATTTTCGAATTTCGACATTGCTTGTAATGATTTTAAAAAGCGTGTAGTGATAGGTGAAACGGCGCTTTCGAAACTCCGAATCCGTTAAACCATTGCATCACAAAAATGGTTCACTGATTCGAAGCGCTTCGATCGGATCGCGTATCGCGAATCATTTGATTTATATCGGGACTTCGGAGCCTGTTCGCAAATCATCTGATTTAGATCGGAACTTCAGAGCCTATTCGCGAATCATTTGATTCAGATTTGAAGTTTGGAGCGGGTTCGCGAATCATTTGATTCAGATCGGAACTTCGGAGAGGGTTCTCGAATCATATGATTCAGATCGGGACTTCTGAGCAGGTTGAATCATTTGATTCAGACCCGGAACGGATCGACTCATGAATCATTTGATTCAGATCGGAACTTTGGAGCGGGTTCCGAATCATTTCATTCAGATCGAACTTCGACTTCGAATCATTTGATTTAGATGGAACTTCAAACGGTTCGTTCATCGGCGAATCATTTGATTCATCGGAACTTCGGGGGTTCGAATCATTTGATCGGATTCAGATCGAAGAAGGAGGGATTTGAATCATTTGATTCAGATCGGAACACGGGTTGAATCATTATTCAGATCGGAACTTCGATGAAATCATTTGATTTAGATCGAACTTGAACGGGTTCAATCATTTGATTCAGATCGGAACGAGTTCCAATCATTTGATTCGATCGAACTGGAGGTTCGCGAATCATTTGAATCAGATCGAACGAGGATCCTTCAGAGGAAATCCATGAATCATTCATTCAGATCGAACTTCGAATCCTTGAATCATTTGATTTAGATCGGAAGAACGGGTTTGAATCATTTGATTTCAGACGAACTTGAGTTCGCGAATCATTTCATTCAGATCGGAACTTGAATTCCGAATCATTTAGATCGAACGGAGCGGGGAATCATTTGATTCAGATCGAACTGGTTCGAATCATTTGATTCGAGAACTTCGAGAGGAATCATTTGATTCAGATCGGAACTTCAGATCGATCGCTCGAATCATTTAATTCAGATCGAACTTCGGATCGGAATCATTTGATTTAGATCGGAACGGACTGGGTTCATTTGATTCAGATCGAACCCGGAGCTGAATCATTTGATTTAGATCGAACTTAGGAATCATTTGTTATCGAACTTGAGAGGGTTAATCATTTGATTCAGATGAACTTCGAGGGTTCGAATCATTTAATTCAGATCGGGATCATGAATCATTTAATTCAGATCGAACCGGATCGCTCGAATCATTTCATTCAGATGAACCGAGCGAGCGAATCATTTGATTTAGATCGAATGAACGGGTTGAATCATTTGATTCAGATCGAACTTTGGAGCGGTTAATCATTTCATTCAGATCGAACTGAGATCATTTGATTTAGATCGAACCGATCGGCTCAATCATCTTAGATTGATCTTTGAAGCTCGAATCATTTGATTCAGATGGAACTTCGGATCAATCATTTGATTCAAATCAATTCATTAATCATTTGATTCAGATCAAATTCGACCGGTTGGTGAACAGCAGAAAACACGAATTAATTAATTTTTTGTAGGGATTTTGTATCCAATGTGGGTTTGTTATTTTTAACCTTTACTGGGTTATTTCTGCAACCACTGGGTTATAATTTTAAATTTCAACGGTCGACTAGGGTGAGTAACGTTAGGTATTCTATTTCAAAAACACTATATATATTTGTGGGTGGAGTTTTACACTTGTAACACAATAAATTCACAATGTTATTTGGATTATAATGATATTTTATACTATTGATGTTAAAATTAGCATCGAAAGATATTCTTTACTATTCTGGATAAATATTTAAGTATATACTAGAGTATCTGTACTTAAGTATCCCAATCTTATTTTGTCAAATCTACCGTGCTACACCAAACAATCATGATGTGATCAAACGAAAACGCCTTCCAAACGGACGGACCTGAATTTACCCTAAAAACAGAGATGAACTCATTCTGTTTTAGCTTTAAAAAAGTTGACGTTGATTCTGAGGTAAATGACAACAACAGCGGTAAAATGAGGACTGAAAGTACAACTGAATGGCTGTTTTCAGCAGCCCGTGCTCTTACTATTCTGTCTCTTTTCTGTGGGCTTGTTTCAATGGTCTTTTTTGTAGAATCCAGGGTAACAGGAGGAACTGAAGGCGGAGTTTGCAAACTTTAACCCGCCGCGGACAGACGGAGGAATGCTCGCTTTATACCTCCTACCAAGAGGGAGGGACCGTTAGATCCGCACCTGCAACAGATCCGTCTGGGTTTCGTCTTTTTCAATGAACGTGCTTTTGTTATGGTGGTGACAGAGCCGTATAGTTTGATTCCTGTAAGGTTACTTTGTGGTCTTGTATGATGTCAGAAAGCTCTTGTGTCTCCGGGACCCCTCAGCGACTGCTGCCTCTGGCTCTCAGGGGAGAATGGGTGGCACTGGAACAGAAACTCAAGACGCTGGAGAAGGGAGATCCGGAGATCTTCCAGTTCGACGAGGTGAGATGCGCTGCAGGTGCTTTTTATTACATGTTTAAAAATAGTCTTCAGTTCTGTGGAAAATATTATGTTTGAATGAATCATCATTTACTATGACTGTGTTATAGAATAGAGTACGGTGTTATGAGTAACGTTATATATTAAATTTGAAGAAAAAAACTGAATTAAAATGACTAAATTGAACATAGATTAATTCAAATGTAGTAAATAATGTATTTATAATTTTATATTATTTTAAAAACGTTTATTGTGTGTGTATAAAACATTATATTAGTTGTTTATTGTATTCTCTGTAGTATATATGCAACTCAATATGTGAACTCAATAAACGTTTATTAATTTATATACAAGTAATACTATATATTTAGTTATCTTTCTATCTATAATTAGTATCAAACTAGACCAATTAAAGTATATTAAACCAATACATTTGTATGTGTGTATTTAATATATTTTAAACACACACATATTTATATATACATTTATATAATTCTTTTGTATTTCAGCGTATATTGTTTGTTTAATTCAAAGTCACATGTGTGGTCAATTAACAAATGGTTATTGTGCGTATGTGTGTTTCCATATTTAATGTTCTGGTATTTTCTGTTTAATAATAGACAGTATATTTCCCATAATAGGTGTGTATTATAAAACTGCTGTATATATATATAGATATATATAATTTAATTTTAATTTATTATTATATTATTTATAAAATAAATATTTTTATATATTTAATTATTTATGTTCTTAAAATCAGGAAAGTTCTCTGCTTATGCAATGTTAAAAAAAATAATCATTTTAATCCACTTCAGCGTATTGTTTGCATCTGAAAGTGATCTGTTCAACATCTATATTAATTTCCCTCTTGTGTAATCCAAACACTTTGGCTCTCAATACATGTGCAGTACTGAATCATTTCTCAGTGAAATATTGACTATGTTTCCTTGTTCTCCCGCAGGAGTCTGGCCTGAACCTCCTGATGGTCGCGGTTCGAGAGAGCCGTCTGTCTGTCGTTGACAGGTTGCTGGAACTGGGGGTCAATCCAAGTGACAAAACAAAGGTAGGAGTTTCCCAGTGTCTGGAATCACATCTTGTCTTAAATAACTCCCACTCCGCTCAGACAAAACAAACACACGCCACTCAACGCACATGTTGTTCATTAGTAGCAGGCAATTAAGCTTTTAATGGAAACGGTTCAGTGGTTTAGAAACTTATTAAACAACACTAAATGTTCTGAAGCGAAGCTGCTAGGGTGTTTCCTATGTGAAGAGTTCAACCAAAAAAGAAAAATAAATGAGAATGGCCTCACCGCCATGCTGTCCAAGAAAATGGAACAGTTTATTTCTTCATCAGATTTGGAGAAATTCAGCATTACATCATTTGCTCGCCAATGGATCCTTTGCAGTGAATGGGTGCCGTCAGAATGAGAGTCCAAACAGCTGATAAAAACATCACAATAGTCCACAAGTAATCCACACCACTCCAGTCCATTAGTTGAATGAATTAGTTTAGTTTAATGAAAAGTCTCTAATATACTTTGATTAAAAATTCTCAATGGTTTTGTAAAACAACACCCTTTTTACCTTGTCAAAATCAGCTCTGCAAAAATTATCTAATTCTAAGGGGTTGTTCCTTTAAATGCAAATGAGCTCTGTTCGCCCCGCCCCTCTCTTTTCTCTGTGAAAAGACGGTCTTGTTTACATTAGCCGCATGTAGCCGCGTTTAGCCGCTAAACTTCCTAACTACGACGTTATAAGGAAAAGGGATCGCAAAGATTCATAAAAAAACCCTTATACTCACGTTTGCTGTAAGTGAAGCTGGATCATGAATGATTCGCGCGAACATAGACGGATATATGTAGATCGGGAGGTGCATTCCCTTCACAAACAAACGTAATCCACTGCATCTTCAGCGGCTCAGATGTCGGGAGTAAATGATGACCACTATGTTCATTATTACATCCAGCAACACAACACCTCAATCGCTCAATCGGAGATATTCTTGTCTAACTTACATCCCTGCTCCGGCATCGAAACAAAGAGGGCGGACTGTGACAGCTGATTCGAGGTAAATCGCTCATGTCAATCAACTATTGTGGGAGCGGCCTCTGTGGGTGTGACGGCACAACGACAGGCATCTGAGAACGGCTCGATTTGAAAAAGGGAATATTATTTTTACAGATTAATTAAAAACCACTGCATGGATTTTTATCATTATAGGGTAGATTTGTACATACACTGCCAACACACATTAATGTTCAAACAACATGAAAAAGTGAACTTAGCATCCGATGACCCCTTTAAGGATTATGGACGCATCCTTTGGCCAGTTTAATGATGGATTTGTGTCAGTTTTTGGCTTCACAAGATGTTAATTGATGGACTGGAGTGGTGTGGATTACCTGTAGATTATTGTGATGTTTTTATCAGCTGTTTGGACTCTTATTCTGCCGGCACCCATTCACATCCATTGGTGAGCGAGTGATGCAATGCTACATTTCTCCAGATCTGTTGAAGAAACAAACTCATCTACATCTTGGATGTCCTCAGAGTGAATACATTTTTTTAGCGGTGAACTATTCCTCATTTTAGGTGTTTGCTCAAATCACATTTTATTGTCTTATTAATTTTAATATGCAGTTATGAAATCTAAATTGTTTTTGCTGTACTACAGTATGTAGGTGTCAATATCTGAGTTTTACAGTTCAGTGGACGCCTCAGTGGGTAATTGTCACTCTGTGGGTGTTTAAAAGTGCAGCTCGGATCAACTGTGAGCGGTCGGTTGAATCTGAAAGGAAAAATAAAGAGGTGACGAAACATGTAATACCACATTTGTGTGAGAGTCAGTGAGTGAGCGAGTGGGCAAGAGTTTTACAGCAAATCTGCCCGCCTGTTTAACATGTGCTACTCTTCCAAAAATATCAGATTTCTCATATATGTGTTTTTAAAGAGAAATTAATACTTTCATTCAGAAAGAACACATTAAATTGACCAAAAAACCAATGTTCCAAAAAAAATTCTATTTCAAATAAAAGCTGTTCTTCTTTGGAAATGTACCATAGTTTCCACAAAAGTATGAAGCAGCACTACTGTTTTCAACATTGATGAAAGAAAATATTTCTTGAGCAGCAAATGCATGTTAGAATGATTTCTGAGGCATCATGTGACACTGAAGACTCGAGTAATGATGCTGAAAATTCAGCATTTCATCACGGATATAAATTAAATTTGACAAAATATTCACATAGAAAACAACTATGTTAAACTATAATAATATTTCACAATATTACTGTTTTGACCATATTTTTGATCAAATAAATGCAGCCTTGGTGAGCAGAAGAGCAACTTTCCAACCCCAGTCCTTTGAATGATTTACTTTATTCGCTTTATTAGCACATGTTGTCTTATTGCGAGCGTATATGGTTAGTTAAAAAACAAATGTAAATTGCAGCTTGTACGAGTTTGATGAGAAATTTTTAAGGTCGACTGATCTCAGGCATTAGTCTCAGCAAATCTGAGCACAGTTTGAGACCTTTGATTTTTTTCTGAAACTCTTGAAGAGCCACAATTACTGTGGTCTTTTTATATGGAGAAAGTTTGAGCAAAGTCTCCATTTGTTCTCAAATTGAATTTCATTGCTGTCTAGGAGAAACAATTGGTATCGTTTGAATTAATCTTGTTTCCTATTAGAGATAAGAACATTTTAGCTTGGAAGAAAATGTAATTGAAGAAATGTCTGTCTTAGTGATGATAAATGTGTGCTGGATCAGTGAGATAATACTGTAACATAAGTGTCACAGTGAGAACTTTTTCTCATGGTTGGACTGTGGTTAGTTTAATTCTTGTTGGGTGTTTTCACTTGTTGGTCCTCATCTGTGGTGATTTTACAAGCTCTTTTATTTCTGCATTTCCAAAGGCATCATGCAGTCAGGAAAATTTAGTGTGGGATTTTCTTAAATAATATTCTCCTAGAAGTTGCTAGTAAATTTCACATGTAATTACAAAGAAATGGCAAGTAACGCAATTACATGTGAATTTTTGAATTATGAAGACTAAAATAGAATTCTTTTAAAACAAACTCTTTGTTTTATTTACAAATTTCGAATGTTTGGGACAAAATTAAAAGATAATTTCATTGTAAAATTACATGTGTTATGCATTTTATGCGTGTGTTATGCATTTTATATAAAGAGATGATTGCTAGTTGAAATGAAATCCTTTTTTTCTCAAATATTATTTTAATATTACTGTATTATTGTATTGTTGTAATTTTTTCTGGGTTCCATTAAAATTGTGTTGTCTGTTTTAATTCTCCTTGATTCATGATTTAATATACATTTATTCTATAAAACGGTGTTGTAATCAAATGAGGTCATACAACATTAATAATTTAATCTTTTAAAATGTAATCAAATGATAATTTAACAATTTTTGGCAAAGTGCTACACAACAGAGGATTTACATTTTCACTCAGAAACTGCACAATTATGATATACACAAATTATTTTATTTTTATTTTATTTTATTTTATTTTGGTTCTGTGCTTTTCTGTTGTAATTTTTCTGGATTCCATTCAATTACATTTTAATTAACCCAAAACATTAAATTAATAAAACTTAAACTTTTTTTTTTTTTTACATTAATAGGTTCTAATGAAATATTTGATTTGAAATATTTTGATATAAATATAATATAAATTAATTATAATATAAATTTATTTTATAAAACGGTGTTGAAATCAAATTAGGTCATACAACATTAATAATTTAAATAATCTGTTAAAATGTAATCAAATGATAATTTAACAATTCTTTTAATTTTTGGCAAAGCGCTGAAAACTGCTGTTAAATTAAAACATGGAAATTTCTTTAAAAGAAGTAATAATAATTTCATTATTATTATTATTATCCAAAATTAGTCATGCACTGAAGAAAATTAATAGGATTTACTTTGAAGGATTTACAGTAGATTTCACAAATAATTTTAAAGAAATGGCAAGTAACACATTGAATTAAACATGAGAAGTACTGTAGAAAGACTAAAAAAGTATTTTCTTGTTAAACATTTGAAGTAATCTTTGATTTATTTACAACTTCTGTAGCGTGGGCCAATAATAAGTCGTTTTTTACATCTTTTTTTCTGTGTACAATTGCTAGTATGTCATGGAAGGCTAGTCAGTGAGTCATGCTGCTGAAATGTTGTTTTCACTCAGCATGTTTAGTGGATTTGTTTTTTGGAGCTTGGCTGAGCTGCGTTTTAATTTTATGTTGTTTTGTTTCATAGCTCATTGGTAACTTTGGCTGTCCATCACATTTGTTTCAGGGGATGAGTGAAAGTGAGTAATGACAAGTTGTTTGTCTCTGCTCAAGGCTCTCCAAAACCCTCGAGGTCTGGATTGAGCCCAGCTCCAGTTTCCCATCGCATGTATAAAATTTCCTTATAGATTTCTGCTGATGTGAACACTGCTTTTAGGCATTGTGTGGTGAACGAAGCTTGAATCAGTCACTTTTGGGATGAAGTATCTTTCAGTCGCCTGCCAATTATCTATCAAAACCGGTTGGTTAGAAATGTGCAAGAGTTTAGTAGTGGAAACATCACTGGGACTAGAAGTAATTCACTAAAAAATTCCTCTGCGTAATATCTTCCATCCGTCTTTGGACGTGTCTGGAATACTCTTTACTGTGTGTTCATGAGGTTTAGGGGTTTGGAGAAGCGCGTTGCGCCTTTCAGGTGTCAAGAGCTGGGATCCGGTGTCTTTGGCACGCTGTGGTTTAAACCAAAGAAGATTAGGGAACAAAGAAGATTCTTTACTGTCTGCATTTGGACGTCAAGGAAAGTCTGAGATACATTATTAAAGCAATATTCTCCAAATTACGTCTTTATGCATGTTCCATTTGACATAACTGTCTGTTTTCTCATCCTGGATTTTGTATGGTTGGCGTGGACTAGTGAAACTAGTTGCTTAGATACAAAGGTCAGTCACAGGCTGTGTTCTAAAACCTAGTCAGCTGCCTTGCTGTCACCTTTATTCTTGCTATAAGAGCGTGCGTGGCCATTTGTTCATTTTCTGGCTCTGGCTTCCAGTCTCATCTGTGTCCAGCTATTTTTGGCTGCACAAAACAGCTGGTTCTGCTGCTTGATAATGGAAATTGGTGTGTCTTACCATTTTATTTGAATGTATCATGAACACATTGGTTTGTAGTGCAAACAGTTTAAATGTTTACTGTACATTGTTATTCTTCTTGTTATTTCCCTATAGCGGCTAAAGATTCGGAAGCCTCGCCCATAGGCTTATGCGTTGAAGAATAAGGTGGATAAGTTGTCATTACTAAATTGGAAGTTCATAATTGATTTGAAACGATCTACTTACTGCAGGCAAAGTCTCTTTGAGGCAAATCATTTCGCTCGGTGGCCATCTTTGAAACGCCTCTCGGGCAGGCAATTGCAGCTCCTATCTCTTTGAATGGAGAAACATCAAATTCTCCAAAACTGTTTACCACGCTTACGATTAAATTTCATATTTGAAATCACCAATGAAATCTGACAAGAACTACATTATAAATAGTGTTCCTTATGCTTCAATAGCGTTAAAGGACAGCTCCACTTCCAGAACAACAATTTACAAATAATTTACTTACCCCTTTGTCATCCAAGATGTTCATGTCTTTCTGTCTTCAGTCGTAAAGAAATTATGGTTTTTGAGGAAAACATTTCAGGATTTTTCTCCATATAATGGACTTCATTGGTGCCCCGAATTTGAACTTCCAAAAAGCAGTTTAAATGCAGCTTCAAAGGGTCTAAACGATCCCAGCCGAGGAAGAAGGGTATTATCTAGTGAAATGATTTGTCATTTTTTCGAAAACTAAAAATTTGTATACTTTTTAAGCACAAAAGCTTGTGTAGCACAGGCTCTGGGATGCGCGTCCACGGGTTGTTCTTGAACGATTCGTTCATTTTGACTCTCCCGAGTCGTCTCGGGGAGTGATTTGTTCATCCTATTAGGTTCTGTACTTGAATTAGTTCACCTGTTTTGAGTTTGTGGGTTTTTCGGGTCGTTCATTCATCTTATGGGGCTGTCACATGATGCTGATTTTGCTAAAAAAAAAAAGATTCGTTAATTTTGCTGAACGAGACTCAAAGGTCCAAGTCAGTAAAATGATCTGAACTTCCCATCACTACTGCGAATCACCTCTTTGAATCACCACAAGTTCTTCGTCTGTGTACTCTGGCTCAAAAAGGTAGAGTATGTCGAAAAACCAACTTATTTTCTCCTACAACTTCAGAATCATCTGACATTGTTGTACCTTTTTGTTTGTAAACAGTGTTTGACTTACTTGCACTTTCTTAGTCTTTGCACGTTCTCTTTGTAAACACTGGGTCTGTGGTTCCGCCTATGTTCCGCGTGACCTTTCAACGTGATTCAATAGTACTTGACGCACATCCCAGAGCCTGTGCTACACAAGCTTTTGTGCTTAAAAAGTATACAAGTTTTTAGTGAGTGAGAGAGGGATCAGGAAAGGTCCACAAGGCAGGATTTGAACTCGGGACACCTGAGGCACAACTGCACCATATGTCCACAAGGCTACTGGCGCCGACTGAATTATTTAATTTAATTGCGAGTTCAGCGAACCATTTTTGAGATTTCAGGATATACTGGTTAGGTATGTTTTGAAGCATGGTAGCTGGTTTGAGCTGGTTTAAGATCGTCCTTAGTTGGTCCTTAGCTGGTCATGAGCTGGATTAAGCAGCTTAAACCAGCTAAGGACCATCTTAAACCTAACAAAACATTATGCTTAAACCTAACTGTTTCAAAAAACATACCTAACAGCATATGCTGTGTCAACAGCGAAAAACAGCTGATTTAGCAAAAAAGGTATAAAAAAAAATGTATATATATTTTTTAAAACATGAGCTGGTTTAGGCTGGCCCTGAGCTAGTTATGATCTGGTCTTGAGAAGGAGCTAGTTGCTTAGGACCAGCTAAGGACCAAAAAAGGACCAGTTTAAACTAGCTCAAACCAGCTACCATGCTCCAAAACATACCTAACCATCAAATGCTGCTTTTTCAATAGGGCTATATGGTTTTTGCTGTTTTTTGTTGTTGTTGTTTTTGTTAAATCAGCTGGTTTTAGCTGGTTTTTAGCTTGTTCTCTAAATCAGCTGGTTTTGGTTGTTATTTAGCTGGTTTCTTTTATAAAAAAAATCAGCTGGTTTTAGCTGGTTTTGTGGCTGTTTTTGATAAATCACCTGGTTTTAGCTGGTTTTTAGCTTTTTCTTTAAATCAACTTTAAAATCTGCTGTTTGTTTTCTTTTTTTCTTTTTTCTTTTCTTTCTTTTTTTGCTAAATCAGCTGGTTTTAGCTGGGGTTTTGGCTGTTTTTTGATAAATCAGCAGGTTTTCATTTTTCTTTTCTTTTCTTTTCTTTTGCTTTTCTTTTCTTAAAACCAATTCAGGTGGTTTTTAACTGCCTGCTTGTTTTTTTGTTAAATGAATTTGTTTTAGCTGTTTTATGGCTGGGTTTTTTGATGAATCAGCTGGTTTTAATTGTAACATGCAAGCAACAAAATCATGTTATATCATGTTAGCAACATGCTAAATCATGCAAGCAATGCGGTAGCAAGGCACTCATGCTAGCAACATGTTAAATCATGCTAGCACGCTAGCAAAATGGTAAAAATGCTACCAACATGCTAAGTCATCCATCTCTCTCTCTCTCTATTTATTGCATTCAAAACATTCAAACTTTAAAACTACTTCCAGCTTTTAAAATGTTTTCTTTCTGACTAGGCTTTTTCAAGCCAACTTAAGGTTTGTCTTCAAACTTTTTTATCTAGTTTATTCCTGTTTTGCAAAGCTGAATTTTGAGCAGTCTTAGTGTCACATGATCCTTCAGAAATTATTGTAATATACTGATTTGTTGCTCAAGAAACATTTCTTATGTTGAAAACAGTTGTGCTGCTTCATGTGTTTGTGGAATCAATGACACATTTTATTTTTGGGATTCTTTAATGAATAGAAAGTTCAAAGGGCAGCATTTATTTCAAAATAGAAAACAATGCCTTTACTGTCACATTTGATCAATTTAATGCAGCGTCACTGAATAAAAGTATTAGTTTCTGTAAAAAAAAAAATCTTACTGATCCCAAACTTAATACAGATACAGACTTATTACGCCTTAAAATACTGTCTGCGTAGGCCATTCACTAGATTTTTGAAAGAACCAACAGTCTGTTATTAATATTAATAGTAAAGGTCATTTGTAAAAATGTTTCCTCCCTTTTTCCTGGTGATGCCATGTTCCATGATGACAAGCTGGAAAGATGCTTTCTTGAAAAAATGACACAAAATTTCTGAAAATTTGTGTTCGTCTTTCAGTGTTTCTAAGCCCAAAATGCTCTCGCCACAGTTTAATTACACTGGAATCCTTCCTGGAATTTTGGTAATGTCTTTTGATACAATGTTTCAGACTAATGATGGTCCTATTGAATAGTGCTAACAGTTGTTTAAATTGTTTTTCTTGTGGTTGACCAAACTATAAAGTTACAGTGGCATTAGCATACTGTAAACGGCTGAAATTGCAGTCCTGGTTAATGTTTCTCTTTTGACAGAATGGCACAGACGTTTCCAATACCAAAAATGACTTACGATAAATTCTGAATTCACCAACCGCCTGCTTTAGAGAATCAACATTTATGCTGAACTGTGCTGATGTGGCTGCAAACTATGTGTGCAGTTGTATGTAGACCAGTATTTTGTGCGTTTATACGAATAGATGACTGCTAGCATCCTGTTCTCCATTGTTCACAAACTTACGAGCTCTGTGGTCATTCAGTAACTCTTGGCGATTCTGCTGGAATGTCCATCCAGCTGTGCTTGTGTGTAAAGACGATTCACTCAACTGTTGGAGTCAGTTTGTGTCAGCAACCATGAGCCATGAGCTGTCCTTGGATAACCTCTAGTAGCATTATAGTCTACCATTTCACAGTCTGAGACACAAACTCCTATGGAAACAGTGAGGTCAGTGGGACATGAGACAAAACGTCATCCATGACATTATTACAGCATTTACACTTTCAACAATGTTTTTATGAAACGTTACCACTGCATTTGATTTTAACTTTATTTAATCAAATGTACACATAACCCAGTAGTTCAGATTAAATATATAGTAAAATGTATATGAAAACAATATATATTAAACCAAAAAAATTAACATCCCGACAGAAATTTCTCTTTATTTTATAAAAGTACTCATAACTCAGTACTTCAAATATATTAAAACTATAATATAATATAATAATGACATTTTATAATGTAAAAGCATTTATTAAACATAGGAAAAAAAGAAGTAATTTTAAAAGAAACACGTCCTGACATAAATTTCTCTGTGTTTTATAAAAAGTACTCATAACATGGTCATTAAAATAGAATAGAAAAGAATAGACTGACATTTTATATTATATAATAAAAATGTGTATTAAAAGTAATTTTAAAAGAAACACGTCTTGACAGAAATGTTTCTTTATTTCATAAAATGCTCATAACTCAGTACTTCTGACAGATTAAAACAATAATATAATATAATATAATATAATGTAATATAATATAATGACATTTTATAATATAAAAAATGTATTGAACCTAAAAAAAACACGTCCTGACAGAATTTTTCTGTAATTTATAAAAAAGTGCTCAGTGATTAAATGTATTATATTGTATTATATTATATTATATTATATAATGTTATATAAAATATGTATTAAACTTAAGAAAAACAAAGTAATTTTAAAAGAAACACATCCTGACAGAGATGTCTCTTTATTATATAAAAAGTACTCATAACTCAGTACTTCAGACAGATTAAAATGATAATATAATATAATATAATATAATATAATATAATATAATATAATATAATATAATGACATTTTATAATATAAACAAATGTATTGAACCTAGGAAAAACACGTCCTGACAGAATTTTTCTGTATTTTATAAAAAAGTACTCAGTGATTAAAATGTATAACATAATAATATATTATATTATATTATAATATTATATAAAGTTATATAAAATATGAATATAAAACCTAAGAAAAATAATTCTTTAGTAATTAAAAAAAACACATCCTGACAGAAATGTCTCTTAATTTTATAAAAAGTACTCATAAATCAGTATTTCAGATAGATTAAATGATAATATAATATAATATAAAATAATAAACATAATATAATATAATATAATATAATGAAATTTTCTAATATAAAAAATGTACTGAACCTAAAAAAACACATCCTGACAGAATTTTTCTGTATTTGTATAATATATATATATATATATATATATACACACACACACACACATATGTATTTTGTCCTGCATAAAAAAAATATATAGCTGTAGTATATGTAGTATAAATATACTAAAAGTAGTTTATTTCTATAAAAACATAAATGTAGTATAAATATACTATATATGCTTTAGTATAAATATTCATATATATATATATATATATTTATACAGTACTGTGCAAAAGTTGTAGGCCACTAGTATTTTCACCAGCTAAAAAATGGTTTAAAGTAAGTTATTTCTATCTTTTGCTGTAGTTCTGTATATTGTAGTATATCTGTACTGCATCAACATTCTGTTTGCCATTAATTGTAATAATCTAGTGCTCCACACAGACATCTGATCTCACCATCATCCAGTCTGTCTCTGGAATGACATGAAGAAACAGAAAAACTGAGACAGACTAAATCCAGAAGAACTGTTTCAACATCTCCAAGATGTTTAAAGTAACCTACCTGCAAAGCTACCTGAAAAACTCTGCACAAGTGTACACAGGGCAAAAGCTGCTTTAAACGCAAAGGATGCTCACATCAAATGCAATTTATTTTAGTTAATAGAAGTTCATTGATAAAGAAAATCTATTTATGACATTGTTTTTGACAGCATCCTCATTTTATGTGCCTAACTGCCTAAAAATTTTAACAGTACTGTAGCTTTGTAGATATAGGTCTCTTAAAGCATCTTGGAGATGTTGCCACAGTTCTTCTGGATTTAGTCTGTCTCTGTTTTTTCTGTTTCTTAAGACAGACTGGATTGAATGATGGAGAGATCAGATCTCTGTTTGCACAAGGAGTCTGACAACAGCCATACAAAAATCTCACTGGGTTATTATAATTAATGGCAAAATGAATGTTTGGAAATGTAATCTGATTTTTCCTACTGACACACTACAGCAAAAGACTGACTTCAACTGACTTTCAACTGACCATTTTTTAGCTGATGAATATACTAGTGGCCTAAGACTTTTGCACAGTACTGTATATATATATATATATATATATATATATATATATATACATATACGTATCTTAAAGAATCGGCAAAAAACACATCTCTTCCATCTTTATTTCACCCTCTAATTCTAGCATTCTTTATTCTAATTGTGTTCTTTTAAAAAAAACTTGCCCTTTTAGACTTATACTCTATTCATTTACTTACTGCTTGTTTTCTTTAAAAAAAAGGTTAACACTAGCTTCTCTGTTCTTTCTGTAAGGCCTCTAACACTAGCTTGCTTTTTTGTTTTCTTTTTATTTATTATAATTTTAAAAATCCTTTAAACCTTTAGCCTACTGTAGAATAACTGAGACTTGTCATAGCACTTACATGTTATTACTCTTTTGTTGATTTTGATTGCTTCCATTGTCCTCTTTTGGAAGTCACTTTGGATAAAAGCGTCTGCTAAATGTCTAAATGTAAATGTGTGTGTATATATATATATATATATATACAAACCCTTAAAAGAAACATGCTAACAGAAATGAATAGTTGTTTTTTTATTTTCTTTGATAATAAGTCATTTTTTTATGTTGTTTTTATTGATCAGGATGGCAGATCAGCATTACACGTCGCTGCAGCTCACTCCAAAGAGGAGATCGTCAAACTACTGGCAAGAAAAACTGATCCCAATTTACCAGCCGGGGTAAGAAGTTCAATTTCACATTGAGATATGTGTTTCTGTGTGAGGGGAAAAGAGCAAACAATTTGGTACAAATGTTACAAAAAGTTACATTTTTACGTGCATTAATTATTTCAACGCATTAAACACTTAACAAAAATCTGTTTTGTGGCTTTCAGTCATACATTTCTTACTGCAGCACATTTTTAAAGTATAAAATGCATTGTTTTGTGGTCAAACAGCCACTGACCTCTGAATGAATGATTGTAACCAACAACACATGCTTCATTAACATTTCCTGTTTGTACAGAAAATGGGTACGACTTCTCAGAACTATGCCACTGATTAAGTTTACTGTTTTCTCTTGAGTGTTCATGTTACTGTCTAAGAGTTTCAGTGGTTTCCGTTGATTTGTAAAATTATTTTTATCGTCAAAGGCTCTCTTATCACAATGATCCGTCTAGTTGTTTCCACAGTGAGATAAAAAAACAACAACAACAACATTTACAGCAGTTAAAACCTTTTGCACATGAATTTCTCTATGTACGTTAAAGAATACCACGCTATTGAAATCTTTAGTATTTTATTCTCATTGAATTCTCATTGAATTTCTCAATGAACACGTTTAGCCTAACGATCAGTTGCCGCTGCACTACGCAGCGTCTCGACCGACCGGAGGACTCGGAGCCGTGCAAACGCTGCTAAAGATCAGCAGCAAAGATGCTCGTCTTACACCAGACAAGGTACAAAACCACTGATCATCGTCATTGATTAACTATATGATAAATTACAGTTAGTTAGTTATAAACAGGCTTACAACAATGAACTGAATCTATTCAACGGGTACAGTAAATGGTTGAAATGTCAGATGATTTAAATTGTTGGAAACAGTAGATGTAGATCCAATCTTTACTGCTGTTTTATCTATGTTCAGGATGGCTGCCTTCCGTTGCTGCTGGCTGTTGAGGCTGGGAATGTTGGGATTGTACGGGAACTCCTTTCTGCCCAATCAGAGCCACAGATCAAAGCTGTGAAGACGGTAAGCGTCACATGACCTTCCAAACCTGAGGACTGCATTCATACGGTCAAATCAAGATGTTTTTTTTTGCAATTCGAGTCAAATAAGAGAAGAAGAGTTATTTGGGCTCAGATAAAAAAGGGTTAATCAGATTAAAAGCTGTGAATAGAAAACTCCTGATCATTAAACTGCGGTGGTTCCCTTTCAGTGTTTAAAGGTTTTACCACATTTCTTTACGATTTAGCTGGTTTTAAGTATCATCAGTGGAGATTTAGCACTCACGTGTTAGCTCCCTCGTTCTTAAATAGGTCAGTTCAGTTTTCTTTAGGAAACAGTTCACATGAACAATGGCCCCAAATTGTACAAAAATTTTTTTTAAAATCTCATTAAAAGCCTGAAATTCTATTCTTTTTTTTATTATTTCCGCAAAAAATAAGTAATGTTGTTTTGCAACACTATAATTGTGATGCGATCTAGGAAAACACACACAGGGTGAAATTTTACCTTTTTTAGGTTTTGATACCATATGGGTTCTGGCCCTTTCCAAAACTGTTTTTTTTTGTTCATAGCTTGAACATAACCAAAGTTATGACAGATAGCGATGATTTTTCAAGAATGGAATTTTGAGAAAAACGGAGAAAAAGTGAGACGACTTTCACTTTACGGGTTTAACAAGAGCTGTCTGTCAAGTCAGGAGCACTATACTGCATCATTACACAAACAGACTAACGTCATGTGCATCATTTGCATTGTCTCTGAACTTTTGATCACCCATTTTATGTTTAGATAGCACGAATAATCCAGCCTACTTCATAGTAAAAGCGAGCGCAGCGCAACTGTTCACGCACTGTGCTTAAAACAGACTGTCATCGGACTCCTCCTCTTTAGTAACTTCATCATCCGATCATTCGTCTCTGGATGTGAAATAGTCCGTCATAACATCATTTAGCGCACTGATATCACCAGGATTGAGCAGATGGAGACGAGTGAGATCGGTTAAGTGAGCAGCTCCAGTACTTTAGACGCCGTTGTTGTGCTCCGCCATCTCACGATATTAAAAAAAAAATAAAAATAAAAAACTTTGCGTGCTGTAGTTTACACAGGACTGGCGGAGAATGGAATTGATACGCCTTTACTAAATATGTTACGTGGTTTATTTTGATAAGTTAACTGTTTTGTGGTGTTAAGGGAAAGCACCTCAGCAGCGCGTTCTTAACATAAGAGAAAGACAGTCATTTCCGCTTGCTGCAATAAATGGCTATTTTTCTGCACTAAACAAGTGAATTTCGCTAAAATATTTTCAGAGATGATAGACAAGATGTTATAGAATAATAATTTAATGAAAACCTAATTTTGACAAAAAAAAAAAGGCATTCGACCCATTTTTCGAATTTCCTGAAAACGTCCCAGCGCGACATCCGACGGGTTTTCCCAGATTGCATCACAATTATAAAAAAGTCAGTTCAGTATAGCCAATATACAGGAAGTTACTTTGTTCCCACGTGACAGCATTTAACTCAAAGCCTATACATTTTATGGTAATTTTTTATTTATTTATTTTTTTTATCTGCTTTTGACTCAGAAAGTCAAACTAGGCCACGTTCACACTGTCAGTTTTTGGGATAGACAACCGCATTTACTTACAGGTGTGAGTCTCAAAATGTCCCGTTCACACAGCAGCTTACAGTCGCTTTTCGAATATTGTCTGCATCAACGTGCAACAGGAGTCAGGCCCGTATTCCTTATAAGTAACCATAGCAACACAGACCAAAGCAATATCAAAGATGGCGACGTCCGTAAAACTGAAAGTATTACCAGTTTCTGACATGACACAAATCCAGTCTAGCCGCGAGTTCATCCAGATCATCATTAACCGACAGCAGCTTTTAAATTTGTGCGAAGAACGCAAAACTAACAGGAGGGAGCGGCTCCGGTGGAGACTGGATATAAAACTTTCAGATGACACGCAGCTCATTTCTCCGTTATCAAAAACCACACATGAAAGCACACAACAAACGGTAGACGTGTGTATGTGCGGCAGAGCGGCTCTCTTCTGTTCTGTTCACACAGCGCGTGTGTTCCAAGAATGCGGTTGTGAGTACTGAAAATTTACGGGTGTGAGTTTGGTTATAGAATACGGTTGTCACACCCGTGACTACCCACTGTGTGTAAACGTAACCGTATTAAGGACTCAAACACGGTATTGACAACCATATTCTGCTGCTGTGTGAATGTGGCCCTAGTGTTATTTTAGTAGTACTTAGAATTTTTGGTAATACACTACCAGTCAAAAGTTTTTGAACAGTTAGATTTATTATGTTTTTTAAAGAAGTCTTATCTGCTCACCAAGTCTGCATTTATTTGATCCAAAGAACAGCAAAAACAGTACAATTTTAAAATATTTTTGCTATTTAAACTAACTGTTTTCTATTTGAATATGTTTTAAAATGTAATTTATTGTGATTTTCCTGTGATTTCAAAGCTGAATTTTTAGCATCATTACTTCAGTCGCATGATCCTTCGGAAATCATTCTAATATTCTGATTTGCTGTTCAAAAAACATTTATTATTATTATTATTATTATTATTATATAGAAAACAGCTGAGTAGATTTCTTTAAGGTTTCTTTGATGAATAGAAAGTTCAGAAGAACAGCATTTATCGGAAATATAAATGTTTTGTAACATTATAAATGTCTTTATCATCACTTTTGATCAAGGATCCTGAAAAAAATGTACTCCGCTGTTTTAAATATTGATAATAATAATAATAATTAAAAAATGTTTCTTGAACAGTAAATCAGCATATTAAAATAATTTCTGAAGGATCATGTGACACTGAAGCCTGGAGTATTGATGCTGAAAATTTAGCTTTGATCACAGGAATAAATTACATTTTAAAATATATTCAAATAGAAAACAGTTATCTGAAATTATAATAATATTTCACAATTTTACTGTTACTGTTAATCTTACTGTTCTAAACCTTTTGACTGGTAGTGTACTTTGAATTAGATTTTATTTCTATATTTTCTGTTTTTGCTGCAAATTTAGTTAGTTGTAGTATTTTTTTGTTTTTTATTACCTTTACAACTTTATTTAGTTTGAATTATTTTAGTACTTTTTCTAAATTAAATCTTTTATATTAAATTTCATTTCAGTTTCATGTTTTTCTTTCCCAGGTAATCAAAAAATTGGGAGAGCTTTTAGTTTTAGTTAATGATAATAACCCTGCATAAAGCCTAGAATCAATGCCAGTGTGGTCTCAAATTCGTAATTGGCCGTTGTTTTAAAACCATATGACCCAATTTTGCATCTCAGCATGAATTTAACTTACATTCTGATGGTTGAATTGTGTTTCCAGGCGAACGGCAACACTGCGCTTCACATCTGCTGCAGACGGAAAGATGCTGAGATGGCCAAAGTCCTGGTGGAGTTTGGGGCGAATCCGGACTCTCAGAATGTAAGAAACACACACACATGCACATACACACACTCTAACACAATCAACATGCAAAGACACACTCAAAAGGCTTTTCTGACGTTGATTTGTCCTGTCTTCTGAGGCATTGAATTGACTGGTTTTACCAAACCAGATGAACCTCAAGGCTTTTAAGGATAATTTTGTGACCATTTTCAGCTTAACGCAAGTCATAAGTTATTAATCTTAGATGTTCTGAGATCTGTTTGGTTCACATCAGGTCATGCCTCTATAGCAAACTAGTGTTATTTGAGAATAATAAACCATTATAGTTTAAATTATATAATATATTTTCAATAAATTTTATTGTTATATTTTACTTTAATATTTATTTTTATATTTATTATTTTAATATTTTAACATTTAATGGTTTTATTAGTTTACTATGTGGTTTTGTGTTTATTTTTTAAATTAAATGTCTATTTAGTATTTATTTATTTTTATTTATTTGTTTATTTAGTTTGTTATATTAATACTTAAGCTTGTTTTATTTCAGCAAGTTGCCAGGGCAACATTTCTATTTTTTATTTTAAGCAACAAACATGCTTTTTGATGGTTTTAGTTTCAGTTTTGGTTACTGATAATAACCCTGTAGAGAACTCAAAAGTGATTTTCCATGTTAACTTTTGGAAGACTTTAGCTCGAGGATTCACATACTTTGAATGGAAACATATCATAATCTGTGTGATGCGTGTTTAAGCAGATTATGTTTGTCTAATGATGTGACTTAATTGAAAATTAGATCAAATCCAGACAGCATTTTTCCAGTTGTGATCCAGGTTTCTGTAATGCAAGTTAGCGTGTGCATTTTCCACTATAATTATACAGTCGATTAACCCGAATGCGACTGCCAGAAACAGAATAAAGGAACAGATTTGATCTCACTGAGAGCTTCGATTAGAAAAGGCACAAGAAGTGTGGACTGAGTTAATGGACAGAAGGGAGATAATGGATTTTGGAGGCATTTTGAGCAAGAAAAAGGTCGATTTTGTACCCATGAGCCCCCTTTGATTGCTCATCAATTCTGTCTCCATGTTAATGGTGCTTTCTTCCCCTTGAGAAGGGAGGGGAAGAGAAAAAAGTCTCAAAAACATCCGGGACAATTATCCCTGTATACACAGATCAGAGAGTGAGATTGCTAATCACTGCTAATAATCAGTGCTATTTTACTATTATTATTTACAGGGTTCCCACGCTTCTTGAAAGTACTTGAATATCAGACACATGGATTAAAGGCCTGGAAAGTACTTGCAAACAAATATAGGTCCTTGAAAGTGCTTGAAATAAATTGTTTAGTAGAATGGTGCTATTTCAAAAATTGTCCTATATGCACAGTCAAAGACTAAATGAAACAGTGTTAATGATTGGGGTGGAGATGGGGAAGCGCGAGAAAAAAAATCTTAGCATGCAGCCCTGCATGAACCTATGGAGAAGCAGTGCATTTGTGACTGAAAACTACTGCGTGTGACTATGAAAAAATATTTAAGAGCATCAGTGCAAATGACCCTATCGGCATATTTGTGCTTGCGCTAAGGGGAGCTTCAAAGGTTTCTAACGTACTTGCAACGTGTTTTTGGAGAGGTGAGTAATGTATCACAAGTCAAGTTGTTACTCTGAAGCTTTTAATGTAAATGTTAAGTGTAAGTAAAATGTTAAGTACTGTAAGAGGTCTTTCATGACGCTACATATGTTGGCGTGTGAATTTGATAGGTGCTTGATATAAAATAAATGGTGCTTTAAAAAGTCCTTGAATCTGGTGTTCATGAAAGAGTGGGAACCCTGATTACAGTCATTTTGAGTAATTTTATTAATTACCTCGAATTTCTGCAATACCCAGGATTTCTTTTCAATTATTTGTAATTTTATTAAAAATACTATTTTTAAGTAATATTTTAAGTAATTTTAAATTTAAAATATTTATTCAAATTCAAATAACTCCTTAAAATTATTTTACATTTTTTATAGCCTACTAATTAATTCATTTATTTATTACTATATATTTTTTTATTGTAGGTTTTGATATAAACAGGGTTTTTGCAAAACCAAAACATCCATAGAATCTGTATGTTTAACAAGAAAAATAAACAAGTAATATAAATATAAACATAGGTTATTTCCAGAAAAAAAAACAGAGAAATGAATAAGAGTAATTATATCATTATAAAAACAGAAATCAGTATAGCCATAAAAAAGAAACAGTACAATAAAGTAGCCTTGCAACATTTCCACGAGCACATTTGCGAGCACAGTACAAGAGAATGTGGAGAAGGCGAATCCCTTGGAATTTGAAGGGAAATTCCTGACTTATGCCTAGTAAACATGCTTTTGGTCCGAGGACAGCAGAATATATTCTCAAGTTCCTTTAGGACGCCCTTCCAGAATTGTTGGATCTTCATACAATTCCAAAAACAATGAATAAGAGTTCCCTCTGATCCTTTACATTTAATACAGAGATTAGAAAGTTTAGGGTTTATCTTATGCCTTTGGGCTGGAGTCACATGCAGCCAGTGAACAATTTTAAACTGTATTTCCCAGGCAGAATTGTTGGCAAGATAAGAGGGCATCTCACATACAGCTTTCCAATCAGCTACCTGAATTTCCTCCCCAAAATCCTTCTCCCATAACTTTCTGGTTTTATCTGAGCTATCTGTATTTGCATTTATCAATATTCCATAGAAGAGCTTAGATGCTGACCGAGATGAAGTGAGTTTATTCAAGTGTTCTTCCAGTGGGGATACACCGAAGCAACTCGAGTGCATCTTAAGACTTTTAGTAACAAAACTATGTATCTGATAGTATGTGAAGAAATGTTTTTTACTGAGGTTGTATTTTACAACAATTTGCTCAAAGGTCATTGGCTGTTTATTTTCCACTACATCTCCTATGACACAAATCCCTTTTTCCTTCCAATGTATAAGCCCATCATTCATCCCTGGAGGAAAATCTGGATTGTTATGTAGTGGTGTTAGTAAAGAAAATTTTTCCCCCTCAATAAGGGGGTCATGTCTAATGGCCACTGCTAGTGGCTCAATGGCCAATGCAAACAGAAGCGGTGACATTGGGCATCCTTGTCTGGTGCCACGTGATAGAGAAAACTTGGAGGATTTGAGACCCTTAGTAATGAGATTTGCTGTAGGAAGAGAGTATAAAATTTTAACCCATTTAATAAATGAGTCTCCTAAAATTAAATTAGGAAAGAACAGAAAATAAATATGGCCATTCGACCCTGTCAAAGGCTTTCTCCGCATCTAAGGAGATAAGTAAACCTTTTTTGCACACTGATTTGTATGTTGAATTATATTAAGAAGTTTTCTGACATTATGAGCTGAAGATCTACCTTTAACAAAGCCTGTCTGATCACTATTAATTATCATGGGGAAGTGTTGATTCAAGTGGGATGGCTAATATTTTCGCTAAGATTTTGGTATCCATGTTAAGTAGGGAGATAGGGCGGTAGGACCCGCATTCCTCAGGACATTTGCCCTTTTTTACAAAAACACAAATATTGTCCTCTAACATAGAGCTAGGGAGTTCACTAGAATTATATGAATATTGTATCATCTCATGCATTAGATGTGCGAACAGCTCCTTGAATTTTTGAAAGAATTCCGCCGTAAACCCATCGGGTCCTGGTGCTTTTCCTTTAGGGAGACAATTAATGCAATTTTGAATTTTACTAAGTTCAGTTGGTTTGTGTAGCATCTGTCTTTGCTCTTCAGCTAATTCTGGAATATTTAGTTTTGCAAGGAATTTATTCATATTGTCACGTGAAGTGAGATCTGAGTAAGAAGAGTAAAGCCTCTTGTAAAATGCCCTTAAAAACTTAATTATTTTATTATCATGATGACAGTTGCCTTCTTTATCCCTAATGCTAGAGATGACATGTGCATAGGATCGACAACGCAGTGAGTTGGCCAGGTATTTATTTGGTTTAATGGCAAATTCATACATCTGCTGTCTAGCAAAGAATACAGATTTTTCAGCTTTGTTGGTGAGAATTGCTTCTAAAGAAGTTTGTACTGTTTTGATCTCAGCCAGCAAAGCAATTGAGGGGCTAGTATTATATTTCATTTGGAGATCATGAAGAATCATTTCAAGCCTTCTCTGATCTGCCAGGTCCTTCTTTTTTGATTTGATACATAAGAGATGATTAGTCCCCTAATGTATGCTTTAGCAGTATCCCAGAGCAAATTGGGGGAAACATCTGGGGTTTTATTGTTAATAAGAAATAGCTTAATTTGCTCCTTAAGATAAGATTTAAAATTTGGATCGTGTACAATGAATTACATGAATTACATTTCCAGGGTGTTGGATAATAAATTTGATTAGATAAGCCTAATTCAAGAAAAACAGCAGCACGGTCAGAAATTACAATATTTCCAATTTTACAATCGACTACATTTTGAAGTGAAGTTTTAGGAGGAAAAACGTAATCTATCGTGCTGCCTGTTTTGTGAACTCCAGAAAAAAAGGTGTTTTCTCTATCTCTGGGGTGTATAGCTCGCCAAACATCCACAAGACCCAGCTCTTCACATGTCTCACTCAGGGCACGTACCCTGCTAGAAGGTTTATCATTAGATGATAAGGATTTATCTAATTTAGGTAACAAAGTACAATTAAAGTCTCCAGCAATTACACTATGTTCACATAGCCATTAAGCAAATTTCGAAAAAACATGTGTAATTAGCTCATTAGACTAAATAGGAGGGATATAACCATTCATTAGAGTAATGGGTTGTCCTGTTAATATAGCCTTGAGGCAGATAAAGCGACCTGATTTGTCATAATATGTATTTACATTTGATAAAGGTATACATTTATTTACAAGAATAGCAACTCCCCTGCTCTTGCTAGTGAATGACGATCCATACACTTGCCCCACCCAGTCACGCTTCAGTTTAGCATGCTCAACCTCCGTTAAGTGCGTCTCCTGCAGAAATGCTATGTGAACCTGCTCCTTTTTTAAGAAATTTAAAATCTTTTTCCTTTTTACTGGATTTTGAACGCCCTTCATATTCCAGCTGCACAGTTTTAATATTGATCTACTTGCTGCCATAAACACAAGAAGATTTATTATGCCAACTGTCCTCGTGTATGTGAGATTCCCCTACGCAATTCACTATATGTCTTATTATTTTGCCAATTTTGATTCCCATGGAAAATGTACCAAAAAAAGGAAAATTGGTAGATTTAAAGCAACACAAAATACAGTACTGGAATTAAAGAAAATAAAAGAATTAAAAAAAAATGTCTTACCCTGCATATCGAACATAAGTGCAGATCTATTTGCACTTAACACCTTACAGACATTTTTATGTGTATAAAACGGAGGTCTGACGCAGGTCGGTTTCACATTTGAGAAACATACTGTAGGTCTCGTTGGAAACATAAGATGACCAGAACTTCCAAAGAACAAACAATAGTTAAAGGAAATAGCAAAATCAGAAAGTTTTGGTATGGTTTTCTACATCGACAGTCTGCTGCGGCAACAGCCTTCTCCTATAAGCTTATACTCATAACCATTATAAGCAATATCACAGTTATATTTTTTCTTTTTTTTCTCTATATTCATCAACTCAGTCAGACTCTAAACGAAAATGTGTCGCAAATAAAACATTATTGTCCCATATGTAAAGTCTAGATGTGCTCTTTCATGTGCCAAAAACCATTGAAAATATGTCCCTAGAGACATAAACGACTTAGCCACATTGTCATTCAGTCTCCCTGGGATGGTTTGGGCCAGGTGAGGTGGTAGGGGTTGATTTAGACAAGCGGTCCAGGAAAGCCTCTACCTCTTCAGGCTGCTTGAAGAGTTTCACGCCATTGTGCTGTACTTGTTCGCAAAGTCATTTCTTGACATTTGCTTGTCTTTTTCTCACCACGGCAACAGAGAAATCTTCAAAGATGGAGATATTATGCCATTTAGAATTTGTAGAATACGTGCTTTGTCTTGGAAGTTGTGAAGTTTTAGAATCAGCGCCCGCGGTCTCTCTCCCGGTGCGGGATGATGTGTAAGAGCGCGATGTCCGCACTCTATCTTTACCTGGTGATTCTTAAACTCAATCTTGAGCAGATTGGGTAGCCAAGTTTTTGAGGAACGAGACCGGGTTGGTCCCCTCCTCGCCTTCTCCTGTTTTCCAGGTCGTCAATCTTGTCCAGGGCCGCGTCGAGTTTAGCTTTCATCTCGCTCAAACCTGCGTTGTCTCTTGAGACTGTATCCTCCACCACAGATATGCGCGATTCGGCTTCGGTAACGTGGGTCTCCACCTCCTCGATGTGTGCTACAGCTGCGGATAGTTTCTCCAGCACCGGGTCGATTTTATTCACAAGAGCTTTATCGACGCCTGCCAAAACTTCCGTTGTAATTCTCTTTACGTCAATATCGCTGGGAGCCATTAGTGCATCCGCCATTTTTGGTCGCAAGCTCGTGTTTAACTTTGAAGATTCCCTTTTACAAAGATTGTAACTTAGGTCAGGTTGTTTCGTTGACATACCTTATTTCATCTACATTTGTTTTTAACACTGTAGGGAGCAATGTTAAATCTGATGAGGGAAAAGTTTGAAAGCTTTGCCGGAGCTCGCCAGCAACACAGCTACTCCATCATTTGCGTCACATGACCCCCCTCATTAAAATTTTTAATAAAAATTACAATAGGATCTGAATACTTCAGTAATTTTTAAAAGCTTTTATTTTATTATTTTTTAAATATTGCTATTTAGGTTTGATGTATTTTTATTTCTGTTTTAGTTTGGTTTTATTTATTTATTTATTTATTCCAGCAATTTTAATTGTAAATTTTAAGTAATTAGAAATGTTACCTTGGTTAAATGAATAGTTTTTTTTTATTATTTAAAATTCACATTAAATTATTTTCACATTATTTTATTTCGCTTTATTTTAAATAACAAAAATGTTTTAGTATTTTAGTTAACCATAAAAAGCTTTTAAATCTGTTAATTTGTAGTCATTTTGTGGGCATAAAATCACTATATACGGAACAGCCAATAATCGTTTGTGTCTCACCGCATTGTTTGCTTTGTGACATCATAATTGACCAGTGACCTGTTGAGCATATATTGAGTGTACGGTGCGAAAATTTCTCCTTTTTTTCCTGGGGCACGTTTGAGTAGTTGCATTGAACCCAATGGAGCAGCTTTTGATTACTGGCTGACTAGATTACTGAGATCTTATCTGAAGCTCCAGAGGAATTACTAAGCTCCATTTCATCTTATTGCTGTCTAGGAGAAAAAAATTGTATGTAGTATTAATTTAAGTACCTGTAGTGTCTCTAGTCCACATGAATTATTTTAAATGTTATTAAAATAAATAACTAAATATGAAAATATAATTTACATAATATATAATATATATATATATATATATATTAAAATATAATTAAATTAAATATAATTGTCATTTATCATTATAGCCAGCTCTATTCCTGTGCATTTTATTAATTACCTAGAATTGATTTAGTACCTAGGAATTAATTTAATTTACTTGGAAATTTATTGAAAAAATATTTAAAATACAATTATTAACATTTATTATTAAAAATATTTGAATTTTATTGTAGCCTACTCAATTGAAGTAAATTATAGTAATCTATATAAGTTATTTTTTTAATTCCCTAGAATTGCTGTAATTTTATTTAAAACAGTAAATGTTTTATTTAAAATAATAATTTTAAATACATTTTAATTAAAAAATATTTATTAAAATTAAAATTACTCATGAAAAATATTTTACATTTTATTACAGTCTTTTGTCCATTACAGTAATTTTTGTAAATTTTTTGAATTACTTATAATTACTGTAATACTATTTTCAAATGTGAGGCTGAAAAACAAATGTGAGGACAAAAACAGCTCATTAGGCCCAGAGACCTCAAAGTCATTAATTTGAAAGGACCTGTTGACGTACACTACCGTTCAAAAGTTAGGGGTCAGTAAGACTTGTAATAGTCTTTAAAGAAGTCTCTTATGCTCATCAAGGCTGCATTTATTTGATTAAAAATATAGAAAAAAAAACAGTAATATTGCAAAATGTTTTTACAATATAAAATAATGTTTTTTATTTTAACATACTTTAAAATAGAATTTATTCCTGTGATGAAAAGCTGAATTTTTATCAGCTGTTACTCCAGTCTTAAGTGTCACATGATCCTTCAGAAATCATTCTAATATGCGGATTTATTATTAGAATGATCAGTGTTGGATAATATCAACAGTTGTGCTGCCAAATATTTTTTGGAACCTGTTTTTTTTTTTTTTTCAGGATTCTTTCATGAATAACAAGTTTAAAAAGTACAGTGTTTATTCAAAATAAAAATATTTTATAACAATGTAAATTATTTATTATGAACTTTTAATAAACTTTTAATTATTAACTTAATACATCCTTGGTGAAAAAAAAAAGGATTAATTTCTTAAAAAAAAAAAAAGAAACAATAAAAATGTACTGACCCCAAACTTTTGAACGGTAGTGTACATGTTCATATTTCTGTAGTTTTGTTGGAGACATAATGACACTTTTGCTAATGAGAGACGCCTGAGGTATGAAGAGCTGCTTATTTTTCTAAAAGCAATTTGAAAATGAGCTACACACATCCTTGAAATGTCAGGAAAGAAGCCAAACTGCACTCTCACTGAGCGTTTGCTTTCTAGTCTGCTGTGACAGCTGGGATTTGCTTCTGGAGCAATCTGGAGTTTTCTGTGAGGTTTGGACAGGAGTGAAGGGTGAATTTGAAGGGTGTTTAAGATTGAAGGGTGGATGGAGGAAAATGTTTGTCCTGCTAAAGGTCAGTGATGAATGAACAGACAGCAGAACTAATGGATTATTATTTGCATCATAATGTTGCTTCAGACCCAAGGTCATTATAGTCAACTAAAACTAAAACCAGAAAATAAACCTTTGCTGTTTAAAATAAACTTTAACTGAAATAAAATAAAAGATAATTATATTTTATTTTAGCTAGTTCCTCAGGCAAAAATTCTCATTTTTGCTACCTGATGTACTAAAATTACTAAAAATGAATAAAAACATAATTAAAAAATGACAACAGTAAAAAACAAAATCGCTAAAACTTTAACTAAAATAAAAGGTAATAAAAGGTTAACATTAATTATTAAAAATAATTCAAATTGTATAATAGCCTACTCAATTCCTGTGAATTACAGTATTTATTAATTAATTACTGTAATACCCAGGATTTCTTTTAAATTCTTTGTAATTTTAATTAAAAATAATGTTTTCAAAATGTAAAGAACAATTTTAAATGAAAAATGTTTATTACAATTAAAATTATTTCACATTTTATTATAGTCTAATAATAAAAAAAGTAATAAAAACTATAATAGAAGCTCAATACTTTAGACATTTTTATTAGCTTTTATTCTTATTTTTTTTAATATACATATTTAAAATATGTATTTTATTTTAGCTAGCTCCTCAGGCAAAAATTCTCTCTTTTTTTGGTGTAATTTAACTTGACGTACTAAAATAAATAAAAAAATATATTTTTAAAAAAACGACAAAAGTGAAAAACAAAATCACTAAAACTTTAACTAAAATTAAAGGTAAATAAAAAAAAAAACAAAAATAATTCAAAATATTAGTAGAAACTATAATAGTACCCCAAATTATTAAAAAAATGGGTAAATTGTTTTTATATTTTCATTTGAATTATTTTTATTAATTTTGTTGTGTTTTTGTCGTTTTTATTTATTTATTTATTTTTATGTTTATATCGTTTTTATTTCAGTTTTAGTTTTGGTTATTTTACTACTTTAAACGAAATTTAGAAATTAGTAACCAAACATTACAAAAAGTGTTTTAATGGTTTAATCTTAGTTCACGATAATAACCCTAGTAGGGAGTGAATTGGAAACTGCTTTGGATCTAAACTGAAGTAGCACTCGGACAGATTGTGTTTCATATTCAGGTTTAAGTGCTTTCTGATCAGTTATTCATCATTTATTAGAGTATCCGAGTGCTTCATCATTGTATGGTGGACATACACACACACACACACACACACACATACACTGGTTTCAATGGTTTATGGGGGCATTCCATAGACATAATGTTTTTTATACTATATAAACTGTATTTTTTATCCCCTTACCCTAAACCTACCCTTCACACAAGTCAGAAAACTAAGCTGTTTTTCTCATGGGGGCCCAAAAATGTCCATTTGGTCCTCATAATGTGGTAAATACCAGCTACACACAAACACACACGTAAGTTATGTTACATAAGGATAGTTGCAGCATGGAGACCAAGAGAAACTGAGGTTTGCTAAAATACAGAACGTATGAGTCAATGTTGTGGCACTGTTTGAAAGACAAACAACGTTCGATTTCTCTAACTGCATTGGACAGAGCGGTGCCTTTGTTTGTTTACAGAACGAATGGCAGACTCCTCTGCACATCGCCGCTCTGGAAGGAGATGAGAACATGCTGAAGTTCTTGTACCACTGCAAGGCCAGTCCCAACATTTTGGACAAGGTGAGACAGAAAGAAAAACACAGATTATAACTGAATATTTAATTCAGTTCACCTTTTTATCTACAATAAAGATTCACAAATGTGTTTGTGAGCCGAGCTCTTTTAACCTAAAATGTTTCCTTGACTTAAATTTAATATATGGGTTCTCTCTCTGTCTTTTGTCTCAGATGGACAGATCTCCTCTACACATCGCCGCAGAGCAGGGACACACCAATGTAGTCGAGATCCTCACCGAGAAATTCAAGTCATGTGTTTTAGCAAGAACAAAGGTGACCCGCTTTCAACCCATTTATTATTGGTTAATATGCAAAATAATAATAATAATAATTCAATTAAAAATTAAAAAAAAAAAATCTCAATTAAGTATAGACTTGATTATTTGGAATCAATATCATTTAAATTAGTATTACTGCTGTCTATAATAAAAGCAACTGAGAAATTGCTTTTCTCTCATATGGTATTTCTTTTCTGTGTACCAGACTACATAACAGACTCTATACTGAACTATGTACTAGACTATATAACAGACCATATACTGAACTATATATGAGACTACATAGCAGACTCTATACTGAATTATATACTGGACTACATAACAGACTATATTTAGTACTATATACCGGACTACATAACAGACTATATACTTAACTGTGTACTATACTACATAACAGACAATATACTCAACATATACTAGACTGTATAACAGACTATATACTCAACTATATACTATACTACGTAACAGACAATATACGCAACATATACCAGACTACATGGGACTATATACTCAACTATATACCAGATTATACAGTAGTTAACATTTGAAATGGATCCAAACCTTTCATAAAAGTTGTCCTAAAACCAAAACAATACCCATTCTTGTCTTAGGACAACTTTGATTAACTTTTTTTTGGATTCACTTCAAATGTTGATTACTGTATATGCAAGACTACATACCAGACTATATAACAGACTCTGTGCTGAACTATATACTGGACTATGTAACATACCATATACTGAACTATATAAAAGACTATATGACAGTCTGTATACTGGACTATATACTAATCTATATACAGATCTATAAACAAGACTACATATCAGACTATATACTGTACTATGTACCATACTAAATAATAGTCTACATAACAGACCATATACTCAACTATATACTGGACTACATAACAGACTATATACTGACCTATATACCAGACTAAATAATAGACTACATAACGGACCATATACTCAATAATATACTAGACTATATAACAGAATATATACTCAATGGTATAACAAACTATATACTGAACTATGTACCAGACTATATAACAGACTGTGTACTGACCTATATACCAGACTATATAACAGAATATATACTCAATGGTATAACAAACTATATACTGAACTATGTACCAGACTATATAACAGACTGTGTACTGAACTATATACAAGACTACATAACAGACTATATTGTAATCTGTGAAGATGTTTCTAATGAGTCTCCCGGATGGTTTCAAACAGAATGGCAACACTCTTCTGCATATCGCATCTCAATGTGGTCACCCCACCACCGCTCTGGCGTTACTGAGGAAAGGCGTCCCGCTGCACATGCCCAACAAGGTACTGAACGCAGCACTGAAGTTTGATTAGCAGATTGATTATCAGAAGATTGAAGGCAGCTATTCAAAAGTAATTTAATCAGAATGGTTTAGATCTTAAATTAAAACTGATTAAATTACTTTTGAAATTGAAAATTTAAGGGGATGTTTATATTATTTTATTGTTCTGTTCCTGTTAATTAAAAACACTTGACCTTATGCTGACTCTTCTGTCTGTTATAGCTAGTAACCTTTGTTTTGATATGTGACCCCATTTAGAGCTCTAATAGTCCAGATTTGGTCATGTGAAAAAGTGTTTCATAGGATTTCCAAATCCAGATCATTCTGATCCAGATTAAACTCTTTTGAGCAATCAAATATTGTTTTATTCTATGACTCTTGTTTTCTGGTTGTGACTGAACCTGTTTATAAAATGTCGTTTGGTGTATGGTTGGATGTTGTGTAATGTGCAGTCTGGGGCGGTTTGTCTTCACGCCGCGGCTAAGAGAGGACACACGGCTGTAGTGAAAGCTCTGCTCCAGAAGGGGGCGCATGTGGACGCCACATCTAAGGACGGACTGACGGCGCTTCACATCGCGGTGGAGAACTGCAAGCCGCAGGTGGTGCAGATGCTGCTGGGATTCGGAGCACATGTGCAGCTCAGAGGAGGAAGGGTAAGAAAACACATCTGTACACATCTGATTTATCATCAAGACATTTCAATAAGAGTTCAGCGAGGCATTATTTGAAACTAATCTTAACTCAAATTATTTTAAAGAAATAGAGATAATGCTTTACAATGAGGCCCTATTTGTTAATGCATGAAGTTACAGCAATACATTTATTATAGTATTTATTCATTTTAGATAATAAAAATACAACTGTTCATTCTTAGTTCAGGTTAGCCCAGGTCTGTTAAGTAATATTTAAAACTTTTGATTTTAATAATGTATTGGTCATGCTAATAATTTTAGTTAGTTGCCTTAGTTAACTTGATAGCTAAGATAACTGAAATAAAAAATTAATAAACACTGTGTAGACACAAAAATGTAGACTTAACCATAAAATTATATTTGTTACTTGAAGTAAAATAAAAATATATATAATTTAATAATTAAAAATATATAAAAATAATTAATTTCGAAAATATAAAATAATAAATTAATAATTTATTAAATAATTTAAAAAAAAAATTCACTTATTTTATTTCAGGTAGTTGGCAACATTTCTCACTTTTATTTAGTGTTGAATGGAATGATGTACTAAAATAACGTCTCGCCGTGACTTTAGTCGCCGTGCGCAGCTCCTGCATCGACCTCGGATCAGGACCACCCTGGTGCAGCTGTTTCAGTGCTTTGGCCTGATGTACTTGCAGGATGGCCATAGCATGCAAGGCAGAGGCAGCCTGGCCCGCAGCACTGTAAGCCTTGGCAGCGAGCGCTGACGACAGCTTACAGGCCTTGGACGGGAGGCACGGACGATTCCTCCAGGTAGCGGCGTTTTGCGGGTACAGGTGCACTGCAACTTCACGCTCCATCTGGGGAACATCAACATACCCCCTGGCTGCCCCACCATCAAGGGTGGTGAGAAGGGAGGAGCTCAGACGCGAACAAGCTGTATAAGGAGCCCGCCACGTCTTAGTAAGCTCCACATAAACCTCCGGAAAGAAAGGTACTGGGGTGGAGCGAGGTAGAACATCGCTACCAGTGCCCAGAAACAAATCATCGAGCCGCGAGCACTCAGGCCTCATCTGGCGAAAGCCCCTCCTCTGACGCAGTAATCGACATCCTGTCTTCTTCCGGAGACACTAGACTCAGACACTAGACACTAGACAGCGCCATCTTTCAGACTTCCGTGGGGGCTGACCCGACGGAGCATTCCGAAACGGTAATCCTCAAGTCACCCTCGCTTTTTACCAATGCAGCTGAGGAGCTGCTACAGCCCGCCGAACTGGGCTGGGTAGAAGATAAGGGCAGCCTCATCGCGAACAAGAGGCGCGACCTAAGCGTAGCCATGGTCATGCGTTTGCGGTGAACGCATGAACCATCCACGACCGCCGCCTCAGCCTGTTTACAGCCCAGGCACGTAAGACAGCGATCGTGTCTGTCGTTAGAAGTCAGGAAGCTACTGCATCCAGAAGCACGTGGTCGGAAAGACTTCTCGAAAGACACTCTCGACGACCGTGCTTCGTTGGAAAATTGCTCTTTTTGTGCTGGTTTGCCCAGGGAAGCACCGCGGCACAAGCATGCACTCAAAGAGGTGGTCTTCCCTGAATGCAAAGTTACCGGCAGCAAGGAAATGCAGCCGGCTACGCAGCCAAGAGTCCAATGACGAAATCTTCTTTTCAGTCAACTTTCGGTGAAGCTCCGAAGCAGAAATCTGAGTGAGTGGATGCACTCCACCATCTTACAGGTGCATCTCAATAAATTAGAATGTTGTGGAAAAGTTCATTTATTTCAGTAATTCAACTCAAATTGTGAAACTCGTGTATTAAATAAATTCAATGCACACAGACTGAAGTAGTTTAAGTCTTTGGTTCTTTTAATTGTAATGATTTTGGCTCACATTTAACAAAAACCCACCAATTCACTATCTCAACAAATTAGAATATGGTGACATGCCAATCAGCTAATCAACTCAAAACACGTGCAAAGGTTTCCTGGACCTTCAAAATGGTTTCTAAGTTTGGTTCACTAGGCTACACAATCATGAGGAAGACTGCTGATCTGACAGTTGTCCAGAAGACGATCATTGACACTCTTCACAAGAAGGGTAAGCCACAAACATTCATTGCCAAAGAAGCTGGCTGTTCACAGAGTGTTGTATCCAAGCACGTTAACAGAAAGTTGAGAGGAAGGAAAAAGTGTGGAAGAAAAAGATGCACAACCAACCGAGAGAACCGCAGCTTTGAGAGGCTTGCCAAGCAAAATCAATTCAAGGATTTGGATGGACTGAGGCTGGGGTCAAGGCATCAAGAGCCACCACACACAGATGTGTCAAGGAATTTGGCTACAGTTGTCGTATTCCTCTTGGTAAGCCACTCCTGAACCACAGACAACGTCAGAGGCGTCTTACCTGGGCTAAAGAGAAGAAGAAATGGACTGTTGCCCAGTGGTCCAAAGTCCTCTTTTCAGATGAGAGCAAGTTTTGTATTTTATTTGGAAACCAAGGTCCTAGAGTCTGGAGGAAGGGTGGAGAAGCTCATAGCCCAAGTTGCTTGAAGTCCAGTGTTAAGTTTCCACAGTCTGTGATGATTTGGGGTGCAATGTCATCTGCTGGTGTTGGTCCACTGTGTTTTTTGAAAATCAAAGTCACTGCACCCGTTTACCAAGAAATTTTAGAGCATTTCATGCTTCCTTCAGCTGACCAACTTTTTAAAGATGCTGATTTCATTTTCCAGCAGGATTTGGCGCCCACCAACACTGCCAAAAGCACCAAAAGTTGGTTAAATGACCATGGCGTTGGTGTGCTTGACTGGCCAGCAAACTCACCAGACCTGAACCCCATAGAGAATCTATGGGGTATTTGTCAAGAGGAAAATGAGAAACAAGTCCAAAAAATGCAGATGAGCTGAAGGCCACTGTCAAAGAAACCTGGGCTTCCATACCACCTCAGCAGTGCCACAGACTGATCACCTCCATGCCACGCCGAATTGAGGCAGTAATTAAAGCAAAAGGAGCCCCTACCAAGTATTGAGTACATATACAGTAAATGAACATACTTTCCAGAACGCCAACAATTCACTAAAAATGTTTATTTTATTGGTCTTATGAAGTATTAAAATTTGTTGATAGTGAATTTATGGGTTGTTGTTAAATGTGAGCCAAAATCATCACAATTAAAAGAACCAAAGACTTAAACTACTTCAATCTGTGTGCATTGAATTTATTTAATACACGAGTTTCACAATTTGAGTTGAATTACTGAAATAAATGAACTTTTCCATGACATTCTAATTTATTGAGATGCACCTGTATATACACATATGTACGGGTGAGTGGCTTGGCATGCAGATTCCACTCGCCAATTTTCATTGGCCTTTTCCAGTTAACTCAGAGGTGAATGGGCTCCCAAGCGAGACCCCAAATACGTCTGTTATGACGTAACATTGTAGAGTACGACTGAGGGGGAACTAAAACTAAAACTGAAATATTTTTTTTATTTTTAAACATAATAAAGACGTTTAAAAATAATGCTCATACTTGAAACTTAAACATATTTTATATCAGTTACCAAGAATTTAATATAGTTGATCTTGATGTGCTAAAATAAAAAACTAAATTAAAATAAGTAATAATATAAAGTAAAATTGAATATAAAAAAACTTCATATACATATATTTAAAAAGAAAATAATAAAAGTGAAAAGAGCACAAAACAAAATTACTAAAATAAAATGAAAACAGAAAATATAAAAATAAAAGCTAATTATAAACATTATATAGTTACTTAAAACGTAAACTTATTTGATTTCAGCCTGTTTTTTATTTAGTTGACCATGATGTACTAAAATAATGAAATAGAAATGTAAAATTGAAAATTAAAAAAAAAAACGAAATAGATATATGTTTGGGAGAAAAAATAAAAGTGGCAAAAGCATAAGAATAAATTCTTAAAATTAATTAAAAAAAAGGAAAACTAAATATAAAAATAAGTGCTAATTCTAAACATTATATAGTTACTTGAAACTTAAACTCATTTTATTTCAGCCTGTTGCCAAGGAAACTTTTTTTTATTTGGTTGACCTTGATGCACCAAAATAATGAAAAAAAAAAAAAAAGTAGACAAAAGCACAAAACAAAATTCTTAAAATGAAAACAAAATATAAAAATAAAAGCTAATTAAAAAAATATTAAAAACATAGTACTATTTTATAATTATAAAATAATACTGGTATTAATAAATATTGAATTAACATTAACTGAGATTAATATATGCTTTAGAAGTATATTTTCTCACCTGCATGCTGTTGTTATTATTTTCCATGAAACACAAAATGAAAACATTCGAAGGCTTTTTGAAGAAGGAAATTTTGATTTCAGGTCCGTTAAAGTTCAGGCTGCATCATTCTGCAAATTATAGCTGTTTTGCAAACGTGCACAAACTCCAGGGTGTTTCATTGGTTTATAAAAAATTTACATCAAATGAAAGCAAACTTTTGGTTTATGTGCATGTCCTCTTTAAAGGCACAGGAAACCCCTCTGCACATCGCAGCGAGAGTGAAGGAAGGTGAACGGGCAGCCGAAATGCTTCTGAAGAGTGGAGCGGATGTGAATGCAGAGCAGGAGGTCGGTCAGAAGGGGCCGTCACAGGTTCACAATGTTTAACAGAGTTAAAATTCCCCTTAAAACAGTGTTTCTCTGATCAGAATGGAGAGACCGCTATGCATGTAGCCGCACGTCACGGCGCTCTGCAGATGATACAAGCACTGATCCAGGATGGTGGAGACGTGACCTGGAAATCTAAGGTATGTGATTAAACATCTGCCCTGGAGAAATACTGCATTTTAAAGTGAGACACAACAAAATAAATAATAAATAATACAATCATATTTATTATTTTAATAGTTTTGTTTTATGCATGAACTAATGTTAAATTATGTGGTTTTAAATGTTAAAAATGTATTATAATATGTAAAATTACCATTAAACAACATAAATAAATGCTGGAAAAGTGAGTTTATTGTTATTATTTATTTATTTATTTATTTATTTAAAGTGTACTGTTTAAATTGTTGTTATATTTTATATTTTTGTGCTGTATTCTGTGTTTTATATTTATATTAATTCAACCCCAAATTTAAAAAAGCCATACAAATATGTATTTATTTGCTTATTTATTTAGTAAAAATGTACTGTTCAAAAGTTATCTATAGTTTGTATTTTTGTATTGTATTCTTTTTATTTTGTTAATATTTATTAATTCAGCCCCAACTTTAAAAAAGCCATTTAATTTATTTATTTAAAATGTCTTGTTTTCTTTAAAATTATAAAATTTCTTTATATTTTATATTTTTGTACTGTATTCTGTATATTTATATTTATATTTATATTTATCAAGCCATAGATGTGTTTATTTATTTGCACTGTTTTTGTCTTCTCTGGTAGGAGATTTACTTTATTTGCAGTCTCTGTTTGGTTTTCTATATCAGTGTTATCTAAATCAAAATCTATAATATTATTTTGTGTTGAGGTTGGTGAAAGCCCTCTCCACGTTGCAGTGCATCACTGTCATGCTCACGTGCTGGAGGAGATTTTAACCTGTCTGACCAATGAGAGGAGCCGCCAGGAGGCGGAGCTCTGTGTGCGCGAAGGGAACCAGGTGAGACTCACAGGTCAATGAAAATGACAAATTACAAAAGCACCAGGCAAAACCCAGCATGCTTTGCTTGTGTTTGGCACCCCCTGCAGAACGGCGAGACGCCACTGCACCTGGCAGCTGAGCTCAGGAGGGATGCAGTGCATCATCCGGATGAGGACACCCGCATCATCAAGATCCTGATGGAGCATCACGCCGACGTCACCGCCGTCACCCGACAGGTGTGCTTTGTGCTGTTTGAGAAAAGACAAGATTAATTTCCACAAGATTGATTAGTATGCAAAATTGGCATTGTGAATCTGTTTATTATTCAGAGTGGGGAGACACCTCTTCATTACTGCACCAGGGTGGGAAACACTGCCATTCTTCAGGAGATGCTCAGTAACGTCCCCTCCAACCAGCTCCAGACCGCCATCAACAAACACGCGAAGGTACGAAACGTGAGATCTGCCTCACATCTCAGAAACTTCAGAGGCAAGACACTGCTGGTAAATAGGGTTAAAAAATTTACTAATAGTTATCGCCTTCCTTGCCCAGTTGATCAATTACATTGATAATTGCGAACATTTTTTGTATTACAAGTTTTCTAAAATGTTAGGTTTAAATATGCAAATGAGGCACTATTTGTTTGGTGTGTGCAAGTGCGACCGAAGTGGAGATTTATGGCTCAGTGTAGGAAAAAAACACTCATTTTGAGAAAAACGGCCTTAAAAAATTGGTATTGCAATTGAAATCTATTGACACAAATAGATAAAGTGCTATAAAAGAAACACGTAACAGTGTCTTTTGGATTTTTTCTTTCCACCAGTCTAAAAAAAAACAAAATCTTGACAAGTACATGATAAAAAAAAAAAGTGTTTTTGCCTGCAATGTCTCCCCCCAAGGGACTACAGCAGAATAGACAGAAATGTTTTCTTTCATTGTACTTTACCCAAAGTAAAATGTGTTAATTAAAAAAATAATTGTATTATTATTATTATTATTATTATATACTTTTTTCCCAGTGGTAACATTATTTTTAGTTTATTTTTGAAGATAAAATTATCCTAAACACTAATACAAGTTTTTCTAAAAAATGCTTAGTATTTTTATATTTTCATTTTTAATTTTAGTTTATTTTAAATAATTTTTTTATGTTAATTTCGTTTCTTTAAAGTTACTATTTAGGTTTAATTAATTTTTTTTGATGAATTATTTTTAGGTTTTATTATTATTATTATTTAGTTTTGTGTTATATATTTATTTCCAGTTAGTAATTTTAGTGCTCAAGCTTAACAGTATTTCAGTTAGTTACTAAAGCAGCATTTCGAAGTTAAAGATAATAACCCTAGATGGAAATGTATTATTTTGCCTGCTTTATTTATTTATTTATTTATTTATTTATGTCAAGATATCTAGGTTTATTTTTTAATTTATCTTTATTTTTTTATTTGTTAAATTTAATTTTAGTTTTAGTAGCAGTAATTTTTGTTAGTAATTTTAGTGCTTGAACTTAATAGTTTCAGTTAGTTGCCAAGCAATATATCTAATTTTCATTTAGTTTAAATCTAATATTTGTATTTTATTTTGTTCAATTTTAGCTTTGTTTAAAACTACTTTATTTAACAAAATATTTAAATGTTATTTTAATAATATTTCATATTTAATAGATCTAGTTTGAGTGTGTGTATATCTATGTTTGTCACACAGAACGGCAGGTCACCGCTGCTGTTGGCCGCAGAGCAGGGTCACACAGAGGTCGTAAAGATCCTGCTGCAGAACAACGCCAGAGTGGACGTGTTTGATGAGGTCAGAGAGAACGCATTTACACTATCTGTTAATACTGTGAATTAGCTTTTATTTGTTATAATTTCACTTTTCATTTTAATTTTAGTTTAAGTTTTGAACATCATTTTATTTGTATTTTAATTTTTTGTGTTTTTTGTTCCAGTATTTCTGTTTAGCTTTATTTGTAATTTATGTAATTTAATTTATTAATCTAGTTCAATTGATTTTCCACATTTACACTGTCAACATTACTTAATTTACTGTTAAATAACATGAGGGAAAACAATGAATGGTTGTATTTTTATGAACTAACATTAAAAAAGATCATTGTTTAAATATTTTTGAAACAGTTCTTTATAGCTGACAGAACCCTGATGAAGATGATAAATAATTATATTATATTATATTATATTATATTGTAATATATTAACATAAATTAATACAATTAATAAAATGTATTAATAAAAAATTTATTTAAAAGTTATTTTTTCTATTTTAGTATAATTTTACAATAATTGTTGTATTCATTTACTATGATTTGTACATGCTACTCAAAAAAAACTTTTTTAACATGTTTTAGAAGAAACAGTATGTATTTGTTACATTAAAAAAAGTGTTGTACAAATAATTGTCACTCAGAAAATGCTAGTAAATTTGCAAAAACATGCAAAGACTGAAATAGTATTTTTTGTAAAATATACTCCAGTAATCTTGTATTTTATTAAGATATTAATATTTTGTTTTATTTACTAAAAAACGAAAAACAAAAAAAAAGTCTAGTTTACATAATACTAAACAATACGCATAATTATTTTTTTAACGTTGGAGAGCTTATAAAAATAGTAGTATTTAATTTTGAGACTTCAGGTTTTTTATGTCCTAAAGAACCATTTCAGAAATAATGAATTGTGGATTTCATCAAAATATGAACAGGAGGGGAAGGCCGCCATTCATCTGGCTGCAGAACAAGGTCATCAAGATATCGTGGACGTCCTGTTGGCCCATAACGCCTTTGTGAACGTCAAAACCAAACAGGGCCTGACGCCTCTGCACCTCAGCGCTCAGAGCGGCTCGGCGCGGCTCGTCAGGTTATTGGTGGAGACCCATCAGGCCAGTGTTGATGCTCTCTCTCTGGTAAGAGACGCAGAGTATATAATATGATCTTAATCCCAGAGAAATTAAACTGAACAGATCGTTTTCACAGAAAAAGCAGACGCCTCTGCATTTGGCAGCCATTAGTGGACAACTGGACGTTTGCAGCAGCCTGTTAAACCTGAAAGCAGACATCACTGCCACAGATATCGTGAGTATAATCAGAAACCTTGACGCTTGCAATCCATAATATATTTTGATAATGCCACATATCCACTCTCAAACCAACAAATATTATAATCTGACCTGAGTGTAAATAAAAAATGAATAATAATGATAAAAATAAAAAGAATAAAATTTGCATTTGCTGCCTAAATGCAATATTATATTATATATGTTTAATTATATGTTTAATTAGTCCTATCATCGCGGGTCATATCGTGGTATTTGGTTTGTGTTGTTTCAGCGCGGTCAGACTCCTCTTCATTTAGCGGCGGAGAACGATCACTCTGAGGTGGTGAAGCTGTTTCTGAGGCACAGACCTGAATTAGCCACGCTAGCAAACATGGAGGGAGCGACCTGCACGCACATCGCTGCGGCTAAAGGCAGTGTGGCCGTCATTAAAGAACTGCTCCTGTTTAATCAAAGAGGAGCTGGAACACTCAACAACAAGGTCAGTCACCAGTCAGATCATTTGGTTTGATTATTTTAATATCATTGAGCTGCCGTTATCATTTTTATTAATATTTTGAAGATTTAAAGGAGAAGCCCATTTTTAAAACAAACATTCACATATAATGTACTCACCCCTTTGTCATCCAAGATGTTCATATCTTTCTTTCTTCAGTCGTGAAGAAATACTGTTTTTTAGGGAAACATTTCAGCATTTTTCTCCATATAATGGACTGATATGGTGCCCCGAGTTTGAACTTCCAAAATGCAGTTTAAATGCGGCTTCAAACGATCCCAAATGTGGTTGTAAATGATCCCAGCTGAGAAAGAAGCGAAACGATCAGTTATTTTCATTAAAAAAAATACAATTTAAATACTTTTTAATCTCAAACGCTTGTCTTGTCTTTCTTTCCCTGAACTCTGTGTATTCTGGCTCAAGACAGTTAGGGTATGTCAAAAAACTCCAATCGTATTTTCTCCCTCGACTTCAAAAATCATTTCAAAATCATCCTACATCACTGCAGAAGTACCGACCCAGTCTTTGCAAAGTGAACATGCAAAGAAGATCAAACACCCTTAACAAAAAAGGTAAAATAGCAATATTGGATGATTTAGAAGTTGAGGGAGAACATGAGATGAGAGTTTTTCGACATACCCTAACTGTCATGAACTGGAAAAAAAACAGAGGTTGGGAAGAGTAAGACAAGACGAGCATTTGACATTAAAAAGTATATAAACTGTATATTTTTTAATGAAAATAACAGATTGTTACACTAGATAAGACGCTTCTTCCTTGGCTGGGATCATTTACAACCGCATTTGTGATCGTTTGAAGCCACATTTAAACTGAATTTTGAAAGTTCAAAATCGGGGCACCATATCAGTCCATTACATGGAGAAAAATCCTGAAATGTTTTCCTCAAAAACAATAATTTCTTTACGACTGAAGAAAGATCATATATATTTTTAATATAAATTTAGTATATCTAACTAAATAAAATTGCGTGAAATGATGCAACTAGCTGAAATAAGTTTTTTTTTATTTTGTTTTTATATTTTTTACAGTTTTTTAATTGTATTAAAATTTTATTTTTTGTATTAGAATTGTATTATTTTATTTCAAGTAACGAAAACATTTTTTGTTTCTATTTTAGTTTTCCATTTTAGTTTCTTATTTTTATTTTAGTACATCAGGTGAAAGTGTTGCCTTTGCAACTATTATTGACACTAACTATTATTGATACTAACTATTATTAGTATATATTTTTAAGTTTTATATTTAATATTTAAAATTAGGCTAATTTAATATTAAAATTAGCTTAAGAGTTTAAAAAAATGGTTAATGCTTATTTTATTTAGAGTAACGGAAATGTTTTTTTTTTTTAGTTTCTATTATAGTTTTCTATTTTTATTTTTCATACATCAAGTTAAAGTGTTGCCTTTGCAACTAGCTAAAATAAAACAAGTATATTTTTAATATTTTTATTCATTTAATGCTTATTTTATTTTAAGTATATTTAAGTTTTATATTTAAAATTAGGTATTTTTATTTTTTTTAAATGTCTAAAGTCTTAGAATTGTCTAAAGTGTGTGTGTGTGTGTATATATATATATATATATATATATATATAATTGTATTTTTATTTTATTTATTTTTTTATTTTGATATATGTATTTCATACATATTTTTATATAAATTTAGTATAACTAACTAAATAAAATTGAGAAATGATGCAGGTTAAAGCATCATTTTTTAACTTTTAAAAAAACTTTTCTAACTAAAATTTTCTAACTTTTTAAAAAAAAAATTTTTAGGAAATGCTTATTTTTTTCAAGTAACAATAATTATGTATATATTTAATATTTTAAGGTTTTTTATGTTTTTTATGTCTATAGTGTTTATTAATAATTTCTTCATTTTAGTTTTAGTTATTTAATACATCAGTGTAAACTAAAAGAAAATTATTGCCTTGGCAAATAGCTGAAATTAAATATGTTCATTTGTTTTTATATTTTATTTTAGTTTTTTTGTTTCATTTATTTCACGTAATGTTTTACCGTTTAATGTTTTTTTTTTAATGTCTATAAAGTGTATATTAATTTTTATTTCCGTTTCAGCTATTTAATACATCAAGCTAAACTAAATGAAAACATGAAACTTTGGAATCTAGCTGAAATAAAATAAGTTTAATTTTCAGTTATTTATAACTACTCTGTTGTTTGTAACTCTGCAGGCTAACGGTTTGTGTCCGCTGCATTTGGCTGCTGCTGGCGGTCATACGGAGGTGGTGAAAGTTCTTCTGGAGGCTGGAGCATCAGTGACGGAGGAGGACGCTGTGAGTTTGAAAAACAATGATAGACTCGTGTAAGAAGTTTAATGTCGAATGTGATGAAGAACACTGGTAATTTCACTGACCTCTGACCCTTTTAGGAGGGCATGATGGCCATACATTTGGCTGCCAAGAACGGACACACTCATATTCTGGAGGTGCTGAAAGGCAGCGTTTCGCTGAAGATCCAGAGCTCCAAGGTGCTTCAAGTGAAATATTATAAATGTTAAAAAGCAGAACTGTACTGTAATGTGTCAGTGTTACTGAATCATCTCTATGTGTTTGTGTAGACGGGTTTGACGGCTCTGCACGTGGCAGCCTGTTTTGGACAGGTGGACTGTGTGAGAGAAATCCTGACTAAAGTTCCAGCCACGATACGCAGCGAATTCCCCACCAACAGCGGCAGCAGCAGCGGCAAAGATGATGTGAAGAGGCAGCAGCCGTTAGCTGAGGTGACACAACAGCACAGTTTTAACTCACAGAGATACACTGCAAAAATAAGACAATTTAATTCCATTTCTTGGTTTGCATTGAAGCTTTACATATTTTAGTGTATTCTGTTCTCACAAATTAGGAATCAAATCCATGAGCATTGTTATTGTCATTATTTTTATTTGAAAAATAATTTAGTTTTTATTTTTATCTAAATAAATGCATCGTTACACAGTCCAGTTTACATATATGTATATGTGTGTGTGTGTGTGTGTGTGTGTGTGTGTGTGTGTATAATAGAATTATAACTCATAATTTAGTTAAATATATTTATTTCTTTAATTTATTTATTTAGAGTGGATTTACACTCCAAATCCAATATAACATAAAAGAATAAAATAAGCGTGTTGTTATATTAAAATATTTATAATTATTATTTACTTATTGTTGTTGTTGTTGTTATTATTACTAATCTTTACACAGTTCAGTTTATTTTAAATGAATTTATACTTCAAACTTAATGTAACATAAAAGAATAAAATAAATATTATAAAAAATTATATTTACTTACATTATTATTATATTATATATTTAAAATTATTAATATTTTAAGGAATCATTTCATGGTTTTATTTATTTTGAGTGGATGTATACTTCAAATTCAATATAACATAAAAGAATAGAATAAATATTTTTTTTAATATATAAATAATTGTAATTATCAATATTTTAATTAATCAATTCATTAGTATTATTAGACTTATAATAGAAATATAAGTCAGAATTTAGTTATACAGCTAACCTTTACAAAATAAACATTGTTTATATAGTTTAGAAATATAGTTAACACATAAAAAATATATAATACATAATATAAATATTATACACAATGTTATATATTTAGAATTACTTATTTAATGTTAAAACATTAATATCAACATTTTATTGTCCATTTTCATTCTGTATATGCAACTTTAGCTGCCATTGCTGAGTAAAGGATATTCAAGATATATCCTCTCAAAACAAGTCTTATTATCTTAAAGTAATTTTGCTTTTACTGCACCAAAAACCACAATGTCCAGCTAGTGATTGTGAATCATTATTGCTTGATTTCTGACTGTGTGTGTGTGTGTGTGTGTGTGTGTTCAGTCAGGTTATACTCCTCTGCACCTGGCGGCTCAGTCCGGTCATGAGAACGTAGTTCGCCTGTTGCTGAATTCTCCTGGAGTTCAGGCTGATGCTGAAACAGACATTCAGGCAAGAGATCAGAAGCACTGCTGTGGTCTGAAGCGTGTTGTTTAAGCGTGGTACTGACCGTTCGTCGTGTGTTTCAGGGCTCCAGTCCTCTGCACCTGGCGGCTCAAAGTGGACACACGGCTGTGGTCGGGCTGCTGCTCAGCCGCTCTGGATCTCTGCTGCAGCTGACCGACAAACGCGGATGTACCTGTCTGCATCTGGCCGCCGCGCACGGACACGTGGCCATGGTGAGAGTTCTGCTGGGACAGGGAGCGGAGATCAATCACACGGACATGGTGAGAAAAAAACCTGTCATGTAAAGAAAAATCACAATGAACAGTTGTTTCTCATTAAATGGCGAATGGATGCTTGTTTTTCAGATGTTTCTCCTGAGAAAAAGACCCTTGTGTCTTCTCTAGAGTTTCAGAAGAGATCTCAGTCATGTCTCAAACTATGCTCAGATTTCCTGAGATACCAAAGCAGTGTTGTTATTGTTAACTACACTAAATTTATTAATAAATACACTTAGAAATGCTGGGTTAAATACAACCCAGCGCTGGGTGAAATATGGGTTAACCCACTTAACTATTGTTTACCAATTACTGTATGGCTGGCTTAAAATTAACCCAAAATAGGTTGTAAATTAAAAATCAGACATAATTAGAGACATCAGCAATAATCATAAGGTAAAAATGTATTATTAAGCCATTTAAAAATGTTTATTATTTAATTATTATTTATTTAACTTATTAATAAAAGTTCATTTATTGAATATATTAATAAGTGTTAATTTCCAGCCTATTTTGGGTTCATTTTAAGCAAGAAATATTGCATTTTTTAAGCAATAGTTGACTTTAATGAAACTACCCAGAATGCTGGGTTAAACATTTAACCCAACTCCTGAAAAGCTGAAATAAAATAAAAAATATATATTACAGTTTGAAAAAATTATTAAAAGATAAATAAAAGAAGTTTAAGTACTAAAATGATTGAAAGTAAAATTTAAATAAATATAAAGCCAAAAAATGAATTAACTAATAATTAACTTGAGAAATATAAATAAATCCTAGTGTATATATAAATACACTACTGGTTAAAAGTTTGTAATATAATACTAATAATAATAATAATAATTATTATTATTATTAATATTATAAAAGTTTGTAATTATTACGATTTTTTAAAAATGTTTTTGAAAGAAGTCTCTAGTGCTCAACAAAGGTATGCTATACCAGCAATTAATTACATTTAAATTACATTTTAAATTGTAATAATATTTCATAATTTTACTGTATTTTTAAATAAGTAAATTAAACACATTTACTCAATTATTCCTGGTATTTGACTGGTAATGTAAATGTAAAGCTTTTATTTTTACATCCTCAGTTTTCATTTTATTTTTAATTTAAGTTTTATTTTGTCATTTTTACTTTTTTTTTATTTACTTTTTATTTATGTCTATTTAGCCTGAATTATTTTATCACTTCAGCTTTAGTTTCAGTAATTTCGGTTTCAATTTAATGCATCCGTGTTGAATAAAAATATTAATTATCATTAAAAAAATAAAAAATAAAAACAGCACAGAAATGAAAAGTGTTAGTTTGGTATTATTTATATACTATTGTAGTATTTATTTTTTTACATCTTCAGTTTTCATTTTAATTTTTTATTAAGTTTTTTTTGTAATTTTTACTTTTTTAGTTTTTTTTCTATCTATCTTAAATTATTGTATCACTGCAGCTTTAGTTTCAGTAATTGCAATGCATCCTTGCTTAATTAAAATATACTTTTTTTTCAAAAAACAAACAAAATAAACATATTTGAAAACACAGCAAATAATTTAAAAGTGCTATTTTGGTATTATTTATATGCTACTTATTAATATTTTAAATTTAAATCTTTTGTTTTTACATCTTCGGTTTTCATTTTATTTTTAATTTAAGTAGGGATGCACGATATTATCGGACTGATATCGGAATCGGCTGACAATGGCTTTAAAAGTAAATATCGGCATCGGCCGATATGAAAATTACACTGATATGTCTTGCCGATAAGGGAAATATGTTAACTTAGTGTGCTCAGGGTGTGCTAGCGATTAGATCACGTCAGCAGTGTGGCTCATTCTTGAAATAAAGTTTTGCCTGTATGGTTATTGCATTTGTTGTTTTGGATCGCTGCATTTAAACTGAGAATGGTACAGAATGAGGCTTTGGTGTGTGATAACAGAGTAAACAATTTTAGCACGTGGCAGCCTTACCTGGGTCCTATAATGCCTGTTCGGTAAGAAGTAGGGATGTCAGTTTTCGATCATTTCCATAATTGATTGTTGTTTAAATCGTTAACTTTAATGCTGCCAACTGCGTCTATTGTAGTGACATATAGTGGCATGACAGGATGTTCAATGCCACTCAAAATGCCAGCGTTCGAGCCCATAGATTTAAAGCAATACGCGGCTAGAGACCATGGGATCACGTCCCTACAACATTCCGCATGGGACTAACTAGCAACGTCTGTAGAAGACTTTCCCACGACGTTTCTGGAACATTAGCCAATATTCAAAAAAATGGAACTTTGCCACGACGTCCTCACAACGTCGCCATAAAGTAATGTCGCGCTGACCAAAGGACGACGAACTGACGACGTCGTCACAACGTACTGTGTTTGCTGGGTATGTGTTCTGTTTTGCCGGTAGCTTACACATTTCCACAAACTATAAATAATATTTATAGTTTCTTCTCCCAAATCCTCATCATCTCACCCTTTCATTTCGCAGGTTTATTTTCTTGTCATTCACTTTTAATACATGTTTTCGTATCTCTTACTGTGGTAAACATGCTGGAGGGAAATAAAAGATTTCGTGGCAGTAAATTAAGAATTCGTTCGGCCAAAATGAAACGAAAAATATCGGCATATCGGATATCGGCAAAAATCCAATATCGTGCATCTCTAAATTTAAGGGTTTCTTTTTTTGCTATATTTACTTTTTTAACTTTTACTTTTTTATTTATTTCTGTTTACCTTATATTGTTTTATCACTTCAGCTTTAGTTTCAGTAATTTCTGTTTCAATTTAATGCATCCTTGCTGAATGAAAATATATATTTGTAATAATATTTCACAATTTTACTGTATTTTTGATTAAATAAATGAAAAACATTTACTTAATTATCCCATTTTGACTGGAAGTGTAATACCAAAACAACACTTCACCATAGTCTGCAATATGAGCTCAGGTTGATAGCTGTGGTCAGTAAAGTTGACGTATGTTTTCAGAGTGGCTGGACGCCGCTGCATTACGCGGCTAAAGCCGGCTGTCTGGAGACGGTGTCCTTCCTGGTGGAGAGCGGAGCGTCGCCGTGTGTCGAGTGTCGTGCCGGACGGACGCCGCTGCAATACGCCGCTCAGGAGAACCACGAGGAAACCGTCATCTTCCTGCTGAGACGAGAGAAGAACACACTCCGACTGCTGGACGACAAGAAGGTCAGAAGTGTATTATTAAGTTGGCTTGAAAAAACCAACTTACTGTTATCCTATTTAAACAACTTCTTTTTCTGAGACTAAATTTTAAAGTGTATCTCCTCCTAGAGTTTCGTAGACTGTCAAAACCAACAGAAAATCCCATAGACTTACACTGACGGAATGTTCAAATAAGCCGACACTCTTCAAACTCCAACTGTCAAAATGCAAATCTTAACTCCAAGAATCCTTTGAGACTAAATCAAGCTTCCCTTCTACGTACTATTTCTAATCCATTCAAACTCATCTAATACATCTAATATTTCTAATATTTCTAATCTATTTAAAGGAACACTTCACTTTTTTTGAAAATAGGCTCATTGTCATATGGTCATTTTTGAGCGAGATGCTAACGGTCTAATCAGATTCAATGATCTATGCTAAAAGTGCTACCGCCAGACCCGGAGATCAGCTGAATGGATTCGAAAATGGTAAAACTCAACTGTTTAACTCTAGGGGAATTGGACAGTGAGCCTATTTTAAAAAAAGTGGAGTGTTCCTTTAAATCATGTTAGCAATATGCTAGTCATGCTAACAACATGCTATTAACATGCTAATTATGCTAACAACATGCTAGTAACATGCTAATCATGCTAGAAACATGCTAGCAACATGCTAATCATGCTAGTAACTTGTGAATCATGCTAGTAACTTGCTAATAATGCTAGAAGCATGCTAGGAACTTGCTAATCATGCTAGTAACTTGGTAATCACGCTTAGAAACTTGTTAATCATGCTAGAACCATATAGTAACATGCTAATCATGCTAGAAACATGCTAGTGACATGGTAATCATGCTAGAATCACTAGTATCATGGTAATCATGCTAGAATGCTAGTAACATGTTAATCATGCATGCTAGCACCATAGCTAGTAAGAGAATATGCTATTAACTTGCTATTAACATGCTATAATCATGCTGGAAACATGCTAGCAATATGTTAATCATGCATGCTATAATCATGCTAGAATCATGCTAGCAATATGTTAATCATGCTAGAATTGTGCTATAATCATGTTAATCATGCTAGAAAAATGCTAGTAACTTCCTAATCATGCTAGTAACTTGCGAATCATGCTATTAACTTGCTAATCATGCTATAATCATGCTAGTAACATGCTAATGATGCTGGAAACATGCTAGCAATATGTTAATCATGCTAGAATTGTGCTAGTAACATGTTAATCATGCTAGAAACATGTTAATAACATGTTAAATATGCTAGCAACATGCTAATCATGGTAACAACATGATAGCAACACCATAGCAACCACTCTAAGTACCCTAGCAACTGCCTAGCAACACCATAGCAATCACTGTGAGTACCTTAGCAACCGCCTAGCAACCACCCTGAGTACCCTAGAAACCGCTTAGCAACACCTTAGCAACTACCCCGGGTACCCTAGAAACTGCCTGGCAACAGCTTAGCAACCACCCCAGGTATCCTAGCAACCGCCCAGCAACCACCCCAGGTACCCTAGAAACCCCAGCAACACCTTAGCAACCACCCCAGGTACCCTAGCAACTGCATAGTAACACTCTAGTCATCACCCCGAAAACCTTAAGCAACCGCCTAGCACGCTTTTAACCATCCCGGATAACCTAGCAAACCACATAGCAACACCCTAGCAACCACCCCAGGTACCCTAGCAACCGTCCTAGCAACCACCCTGAGTAACCTAGCAACCACATAGCAACACCCTATGCATCTGTTCTTCTAATAGACTGTATTACCTTCAAAACATTCCGACTTTAATCTTTCAAACTATTTTAAACGTAAAACTTTTTAAAACTTTTTAAACTTTCTGGCTAGGCTTTTTCAAGACAACTTAAAGTTTGTCTACAAACTTTACTTTCTAGTTTGTTTAATATGATGCCAAGGTTGAATCATTTCATATTTAATGAGCAGATGAGACTCATTCCTTTCGCATGTTTTGTCTGTAGTTTGTGTTCAATCTGATGGTGTGTGGCCGGATGAATGATAATCTGGCTCTGGAGGAGTTGGTTCTTCATTGTCCTGCTCCTCTGGACACGTGCGTCCGTCTGTCGCGAGCTCTGACTCTGGCCGCGCTCAGAGAGAAGGAGCGCTCCGTCGATCTACACGCCGCTGCGACTCACTGCGAGCTCATGGCCTCTGACCTCCTGACCCTCGCCGCCTCGGCCGGGGGTCACGGCGCCGGTCCGATCCTCAGGGCCGTGGACCACCGGGGCGCCAGCGTGCTGGACTGCCTGATCGAGGGCCGGCAGAAGGGCGTGGTGTCCCATCCGGCGGTGCAGACGTATCTGACGGACGTGTGGTACGGAAGCCTGCAGTGGGACTCGTGGAAGATCGTGCTGCTGTTCTTCTGTTTGCTGTTCTGTCCTCCACTGTGGCTGGTGCTCTCACTGCCACTCTGCAAAAGACACAGGTACGGTCTTTTGCAGTAAATTTCTCACCAAGGCTGCATTTATTTGTTTAAAAATACAGTAAAAATGGTAATATTGTGAAATATTATTGTTATTTAAAATAGCTTTTTTCTATGTAAATATATTGTAAAATGAAATTTATTTCTGTGACATAAAGCTGAATTTTCATTTTATTACTCCAGTCTTCAGTGTCACTTGATCCTTCAGAAATCATTCAGATATGCTGATTTGCTGCTCAAGAAACATTTATGATTATTACTGATGTTGTGCTGTGCTGCACAATATTTTTGTAGAAACAGTGATACATTTGGTTTTTCAAGATTCTTTGATGAATAGACTGTTCAAATGAACAGAATTTATTTTGAAATAGAAATTTTTTTAACATTATAAATGTCTTTGCTGTCACTTTTAATCAATTTAATGCATCCTTGCTGAAAAAAAAAATTAAAACAAAAACATTATAAACAGCAGTGTTATTTTTGTATTATTCATATTATTATAGTATTTGTTAATATTTTAATTTACATTTTCAGTTTAATTTTATTTGTAAGTTTTTTGTCATTTTTAATTTTTTTACTTTTACTTGACATTTTTACTTTTCATTTTTTTATTTCCATTTAGCTTTAATTATTTTATCAATTCAGCTTTAGTAATAATTTTGGTACTTAAACTTTTTAATTTCAACTTTAGTATTATTTATATACTATTAAAGTATTTATTAATATTGTTAATTTTGAATTAGCTTTTATGTGCTTTTTTATTTTCATTTTAGTGCTATTGTCGTTTTTCTCATTATTAAAAAAAAATTATGTTCAGCTTTAATTTGTTTTTATTTCAGTTTTAATTTTAGTAATTTTAGTACTTAAACTTTTTAATTTCTAATTTTCCTTTTTCGCCTAATATATATATTTTATTATCTATTTTTAATTTATTTAACAAAAACGATTTTAATTGTTAACAATAAAGTTATCAATAGCAAGATTGGTCTTTAGATCAACTTTAGTATTATTTATATACAATTAAATTATTTATTAGTATTTTGAATTAGCTTTTATGTATGTGTTTTTTTTTTTGTTTTTGTTTTTTGTTTAAGTTTTAGTAATTTTGTTATGTGCTTTTGTCATTTTTGTCATTTAAAAAATAAGTTCAGCTTTATTTTGTTTTTATTTCAGTTTTAGTCATTTTAATACTTAAAACTTTTTGTTGAAGTTTTTCACCTAATATCTATATTTTATTATCTATCTTTATTTCAGTTAACAAAAACAAGTTTAATTGTTAACAATAAAGTTAACAATAGCAACAACAGCAAGTCTTTAGATCAGCTTTGGTATTTTCTAATTTTAAGTTTTTTAAAGTTTGTTTTTAATCAATATTTATATCTCATTTTACGTCTTTTCCAATTAATGAGAATAATTTCATATTTTAATTGAAGTTAACAACAGCTTTAGATCAAAAGGTTTCCAAGAATTCAGCCACATGTCCAAAATTTTTTTGCCAGTGTGTCTTGCTTAAAGAGAAATGTGTGTAACTGATTGTTTTGATCTCTCCCAGCTTCAACACCATCCCAATCGTGAAGTTCATGAGTCACCTGGTGTCGCACGTCTTCCTGTTGGCCCTGTTCATCCTGACGATTGTGTATCCGCCTGTGAATCCTCTATCCCAGGGCCATCTGGTTCCCGGCTGGTCTGAGTGTCTGTTGCTGATCTGGCTTTGTGGGATGCTGGTATCCGAGCTGACATTCCCAGGTGAGCGTGCTGGATTAGCATGGATTCGTCTTTTTCTCCTGGGCTTTTCTGGCGTGGCTCTGCTGTGCCACCTGCTGGCGGTCTTCACCCAATGGTGGTCACCGATGCACCTGCACTGCCTGTTCGCCCGGAATGTCCTGCTGGCTGTGGCGATGAAGCTGGGATTCATCCAGCTGCTGGAGTTCCTCACGTTCCATCACTTATTTGGCCCGTGGGCCATAATCATCCGAGACTTGATAAAGGATCTGTGTCGGTTCGCTGTGATCCTCATGTTGTTCCACATCGCCTTCACGCTGAGCCTCACCGCTTTGTGTCAGCCACTGAATCTGCAAGAACGTGACAACAGCACCGGTAACGTCACACAAGTGGCCATTCCGGGTCCTTTAAACATATCTGTGCTGCTCTTCTTCGCTTTGTTTGGTTTAACCGAGCCAGATAAAATTCCCGATGTGGATCGCCCGCCTCACACCACAGCCATTTTGGCTAAAATGGTGTTTGGCGTGTATCTGGTGGTGACGTTCATCGTGTTGATCAACCTCCTCATCGCCATGATGAGCGACACGTACCAGCGCATCCAGGCTCAGTCCGACACGGAGTGGAAGTTTGGCCGCGCCGTTCTGATACGGGATATGAGCCGCAAGTCTGGAATTCCTTCTCCGTTCAACCTGTTCACCAACCTGTTCTACTCCATCAAGGTGCTCTGCAAACGCGCAGGTATGAGTCACGGTTCATTAGCGATCGCTTGCATGTTACTATGAAAGCTTGTTTCTGCCAAAGAATAAATAATGATAAAGGTAATAACTGACAATTGATTTCACAATTCTAACTTTTTCACTATTTTGAGTTTGTATTTTGCCATTCTTTTTTCTTTTTGTCACCCAATTCTGACTTTTTCTCAGAATTTTAAGTGTACATCTCGTAATTTTGACTTTTTTTCTCAGGATTCAAAGTTTACATCTCGCAATTAGAACTTTTTTTCTTGGAATTCTAAGTTTACATCTTGCAATTTTGACTTTTTTCAAAATTCTGAGTTTACATCACAGAATTCCGACTTTTCCCCCTGGAATTCTGAGTTTACATCCCTCAATTCTGTGTTTTTCTAAGAAATTTAGAATTTACCTCTCATAAGTCTGACATATATCTCGCAATTCTGAGTTTACATCTCGTAATTCTTACTTTTTTCTCAGAATTCTAAGTTTGCATCTTACAATTCTGACATTTTTTTCTCAGAATTTTGAGTTTGCATCTTCCAATTTGGACTTTTTCTTGGAATTCTGAGTTCACATCTTGCAATTCTGACTTTTTCTAAGAATTTTGAGTTTACAAAGTTTACATCCCTCAATTCCATCTTTTTTCTCAGAATTCAGAATTTACATCTCATAGTTCTGACATATATCTTGCAATTCTGAGTTTACATCTCAGAATTCCGTCTTTTTTCCCTGGAATTCTGAGTTTACATCTCAGAATTCTGACTTTTTTTTCTTGGAATTCTGAGTTCACATCTTGCAATTCTAAGTTTTTTTCTCAGAATTCTGAGTTTACATCACACAATTCCGACTTTTTTCCCTGGAATTCTGTGTTTACATCTCACAATTTGAACTTTTTTCTTGGAATTCTGAGCTCACAAAATTCTGAATTTACATCTCGCAATTCCATCTTTTTTCTCAGAATTCTAAGTGTACATCTTGTAATTTTGACTTTTTTTTTCTCAGAATTCTGAGTTTGCATCTCCCAATTTGGACTTTTTTCGTGGAATTCTGAGCTCACATCTCGCAATTCCGTCTTTTTTCTCAGAATTTTTTGTTTACGTCTTGTAATTTTGACTTTTTTTCTCAGAATTCAAAGTGTACATCCCCCAATTCCATCTTTTTTCTCAGAATTCAGAATTTACATTTACATAGTTCTGACATATATCTCGCAATTCTGAGTTTACATCTCAGAATTCCGACTTTTTTCCCTGGAGTTCTGAGTTTGCATCTCATAATTCTGACTTTTTTTCTTGGAATTCTGAGTTCACATCTTGTAATTCTAAATTTTTTTTTCAGAATTCTGAGTTTATATCTAGCAATTCAGAATTGTTTTTTAGAGTTCTGAGAAAAAGGTGAGAATTGTGAGATAAAAAGTCACAAATTACCTTTTTAGTTTTTTTTTAATGCCATGGCGAAAACAAGACTTCATATATTTCTAATGCATTGTGTGCAACTTAAAATAATTTTGTCCTTATTTGAAGAAATTATTTAAATAAATATCATTGAAGATTTTTTTTTTTTGCAGTTGTTTAGTTTATGTAAAAGAAAGGAATATTAAGGAATCATAGAACCCTCAGAAATGGTTTGAACCTGCATCAACAGTGGTGAGTCTGTATCCTCTGTTGTGTTCAGGGAAGGTCTGCTCTGAGGAGGGTCGTGAGGTGATAAACGAGGATGAAGACACTGAAGGTTTGTCGGACTCTCGTTCTGTAGATCTGCTGGCTCAAGGATCTGTCAGCTGGGTCAGAGGAAACAAGAGAACGCAGATCCTCCCCGAGGGCGAGTACCCAAAATCACATATTTTAAAGACTTCTCTTGAGAAATTTTTGCATTTGTCATATACATATCGTGTAATCATGTTGTGTCACTGTGCAGGTGGTCAGATCACACTGTCCAGCTCTGGAGGACATGTGCGTGTGGAGAACGTTGTGGACTGGCCATCTGTGGTCCAGCAGTTTTTATCCCAGCACAGACAGAGGGAAAGATCACTGCCAGAGAGAGAGACGAATGAATGACTGGCGGCTTCACCGTGACAGATGAATTTGCACTGCCTATGAACATCAGTCCAACCACCTGAGCCCACAACACTTCAACTTCCTGTTTAAAACTGTTAGCTTTAGCATATATCACAGCGTGTGCCTTTATCTGATATACACTCCTCACTAGTGACTTTGAAATGAAATGAGATGTCATTTACACTGGAATTCAAAAGATTGGGGTCAGTACGATTTAATGTCTTTTGAAAGTCGCCCACCAAGGCTGCATTTATCTGATAAAAAACACAGTAAAAACAGCAAAATTGTGAAATATTATTACAATTTTAAATAGCTGTTTTTGGTGTGAATATATATTAAAATGTAATTTATTTGTGTAAGTCAAATCTGAATTTTCAGTATCATTACTCCAGTCTTCAGTGTCACATGATGCTTCATAAATCATTCTAATATTCAGATTTGCTGCTCGAAAAACATTTCTGAGTATTATCAATATTAAAAACAGTTGTGCTGCTTAAATTTTTGTGGAAACCGTGATATATTTTATTTTTAAGGACTCTTTGATGAAGGAATAGCATTTGAAACAGAAGTCCTGATTTGAATCAAATGATTCATGATTCACGCTCCAAAGTCTTGATCTGAATCAAACGATTCATGATTTGCGCTCTGAAGTCCTGATCTGAATTAAATGATTCATGATTCGTGCTCCAAAGTCCCGATTTAAATCAAACGATTCATGATTCGCACTCCAAAGTCCTGATCTGAATCAAACGATTCATGATTTGTGCTCTGAAATCGTGATCTGAATCAAACAATTCATGATTCGTGCTCCGAAGTCCCAATTTTAATAAAACTATTCATGATTCACGCTCCAAAGTCAAATCAATAAAACCCACTTTAAATGTATAAATTATCAGATACTTGTAACATTATAAATGTCTTTACTGTCACTTTTGATCAATTTCATGCATCTTTGATGAATAAATGTGTTAATTTCTTTTAAAAACAACAACAAAAAAATCTTACAGACCCCAAACTTTTGAATGGTAGTGTATATGTGCAATTTAGATCTGATGTATTCCTACTTGATATCTCTGACTTACAATCATAAATGTGTTTTACTGGCCGATGACATATAATGAAACCATACGCAATGCTTGCATTTGTTTTTCAAGCCGTTCACTTGTAGGAAGTTGAAAATATTGGAAAAAACACTAAAGCACTGCCAGGAAGATGTTTTACAGTATTATATTTTTGTTTTATTATAACGCCACAGAAATATCAGTGTTAAAGCTATAAAAGAATTTCTTTATTTTTGCCTTTTTGTTGTTTTTTACAAATACAATGAAATCTACATGTAAATCACACATACTAAATATAAGTCCATGCCACATGTAGCTGTATAATCACTGAGTACATTTGTAGAAATGGTATGAAAGTGTTTTCAGGGCTTTCAACTTGTTTTTGTTAAAGGAGAAGTCGACTTCCAGAACAACAATTTACAAATAATTTACTCACCCCCTTGTCATCCAAGATGTTCATGTCTTTCTGTCTTCAGTCGTAAAGAAATTATGGTTTTTGAGGAAAACATTTCAGGATATTTCTCCATATAATGGACTTCATTGGTGCCCCAATTTTGAACTTCCAAAATGTAGTTTAAATGCAGCTTCAAAGGGCTCTAAACAATCCCAGCCAAGGAAGAAGGGTCTAATCTAGCGAAAAACAATCTGTCATTTTTTTTCAGAAAATAAAAATTTGTATACTATTTAAGCACAAAAGCTCGTGTAGCGCAGGCTCTGGGATGCGCGTTCACGACACTACATACTATTGAATCATGTCGAAAGGTCACGCGGAACGTAGGTGGAACTACAGACCCAGTGTTTACAAAGCGAACGCGCAAAGACTCAGAAAGTGCAAGTAAGTCAAACACTGTTTACAAACAAAAAGGTACAATGATGTCGGACGATTCTGAAGTTGTAGAAGAAAATAAGATGGAGTTTTACGCCATACTCTACCTTTTTGAGCCGGAGTACACAGACGATGAATTTAGACGTGATTCGTAGTAGTGACAGGAAGTTTGGGTCATTTTACCGACTCAGACCTTTGAGTCTCCTTCAGCAAAATTAACAATTTTTTTTTTCAGAGTCATTTTGCAAAATATAATTAAAATGTTAATTGTTACTTCCCTAACACATCTACTGCTTACACAAACGTTGATCACACTACAAACAACAAAAAACTATAATGCTATAAGAAACAGAAAAAGATTAATTCATTGTTTACCTGGGTCTTTAGTCTATGATTAGACTGTTTTGTACAGGTAAAATAACTGAAAAACAAATGACACTGGAAGTTAAAAAAAAAAAGAGCCTGAAGTCCAGATTTGAATCAAAAAAATTAATAATTCGTGCTCCGAAGTCCTGATCTAATTCAAATGATTCATGATTCGCGCTACGAAGTCCTGATCTGAATCAAACGATTCATGATTCGCACTCCAAACCCCTGATCTGAATCTAACAATTTATCTTCTGCGCTTCGAAGTTCTAAACTGAATCAAACGATTCATGATTCGTGCTACGAAGTCCCGATTTGAATCAACGATTCATGATTCGCCTCAAGTCCCAATTTGAATCAAACGACTCATGATGCGCACTCCGAAGTCCCGATTTGAATCAAACGATTCATGTTTCGCGCTCCGAAGTTCTGATCTGAATCAAACGATTCATGATTCGTGCTCCAAAGTCCCGACTGAAATCAAACGATTCATGATTCGTGCTCTAAAATCCTGATCTGAACCAAATGATTCGTGCTCCAAGTCCTCGATTTAAATCAACGATTCATGATTCGCACTCCAAAACCCTGATCTTAATCTAACGACTGAAGACAGAAAGACATGAACATCTTGGATGACCACGGGGCTGAGTAAATTATTTGTAAATTGTTGTTCTGGAAGTGGAGTTCTCCTTTAATGCTGTGCTCACATTGTGTCAGAATCACCTAATTTAATTTCAAGATCACAATTATAACATTATGCTCTGAGCTGCTCGTTGCTTCAAACTCAAATTAACGCTCATGTTGCCAAAATACTTCATTACTAACATCATGACAACCGCGCCTGAAGCTGCCTGACTGCCTTTAACTGTTGAATCGCTGCCATTAAGGCTGTTTTTCCGTGATATCACTTAGAACAAAAGACAACTGTGCTTTTGTATGATTCAGATTTTACAAGTTTTAACTATGCTGACATGTTCTTGGCAAACGTACTGTTGTTTGTTTGGTTGTTTTTTTAAACTAGTACTACTATGTTGTCGACAACCTTAAATCGTTTTTGTTAGTTCTGCACTTTGACTGTCCTGAAAACAGAAATAAAAGTATCTCTTATTACAAAGATCTGAATTTCATCACTTTTTGACCATATAAATATCAGCATTTTTCGGGCCTTTTTCCGCCATATTCTCACTTTATCAAACCTGATGTATCAAATATGATACAAAACATAAACATGCAAATATATCTTGTCTGTTCCAAAAAATACATTTTCTTACTGTTATTTCATATATCAGATTATTTGGGGCTAAATCACATTTGCAACTACATTATTCTCTATTAAAAATCTGCTTATTTTCATCCTGTATGATAATACAAGTTAATAAAATATGGTACAGTAATAAAAGTATGAGGTAAGACTATTAATGTCTACATCTTCCTCTCAGAGACGAAATGAACCAGGCTTCGTACAGTCAGTCAGATACATGATGATGATTTCCACTCACAGGAAGCGCTTTTGCTAACCTGCTTTACTTCCAACTTTTATGTGGCGATTGATGGGTTATTCGCTTAAAACAGTTCATACATTCACGTGTCTGAAGTCTCTGTCAGGTTTAACTTTGGACAAAGCGATGGGACGAAGAATAAACATCTGTTACGAGGGACGGTTTTCACTTTTATGGATGTCATTTTTGGACGTGTGTTTATGCTAGTAACTTAACCGTTCTGCGTTAGGAGAGAAAGTGTTTTTCTGCAAATGAGAAGATTTGTATAGGGAAGTCCTGAAATAAAATACATTTGAATAAAATAACCGCAAATTCACTCTTTGATGTGATGGATGCGATTGCATTAATCAGACATTCAGACCAAACACACAGCATTGATGTTTTCTGTTCTGAGCTTCTGGTGTTGCTAATTTTACATCCATAAAAGCACTTCAGTTTGCTTTATTTGTCTTCTTGTTTAATGGTTAGAAAACTAAAGCAAAATAGTCCAAAAACACTAAAAATCTTCCAAAACAATTTACTCCCTTTGAGTAATACTGTGCATATTGTGCTTCAGACGTCCTAATTTGACTGTTTTTGACTGTTTTTGTTTTGACCAGAGCTGTTTCTAACCACTCATTGATATAACATTTATATATATATATATATATATATATATATATATATATGAATTAACAGATATCCACCTTATTTTGCGCTACGAAGTCCTGATCTGAATCAAACGATTCAAGATTCGCACTCTGGAGCCCTGATCTGAATCAAACGATTCATGATTCGTGCTCTAAAGTCCCAACTGAAATAAAATGATTCATGATTCGCACTACAAATTTCTGATCTGAATCAAACGATTCATGATGTGTTCTAAAATCCTGATCTGAATTAAATGATTCATGATTTGTGTGCCAAAGTTCCAATTTGAATCAAACAATTCATGATTCAACCTACAAAGTCCTGATCTGAATTAAACGATTCATGATTCACGCTACGAAGTCCCGATTTGAATCAGTGATTCATGATTTGCACTCCGAAGTCCCGATTTGAATCAAACGATTCATGATTCGCAATCGGAAGCCCTGATCTTAATCTAACAATTCATGTTTCGCACTCCGAAGTTCTGATCTGAATCAAAAGATTCATGATTCGTGCTCTGAGGTCCCGATTAAAATCAAACGATTCATGATTCATGCTCAAAAATCCTGATCTAAATCAAATGATTCATGATTTGTGCGCCAAAGTCCCAATTTGAATCAAACAATTCATGATTCGTGCTCTGAATTCCTGATCTGAATCAAACGATTTATGTTTTGTGCTCCAAAATCCCCAACTTAATCAAATGATTCATGATTCATGCCCCAAAGTCCTGATTTGAATCAAACGATTCATGATTCGCACTACGAATTCCTGATCTGAATCAAATGATTCATGATTCCCACTACGAATTCCTAATCTGAATCAAATGATTCATGATTCGTGCTCTGAAGTCCTGATCTGAATCAAACGATTTATGTTTTGCGCTCCAAAGTCCTGTTCTGAATCAAATGATTCCTGAATGTGCTCCGAAGTACCGATTTGAATCAAACAATTCATGATTCATGCTCCGAATTCCTGATTCGAATCAAACGATTTATGTTTTGTGCTCTGAAGTCCTTATTTGAATCAAACGTTTCATGATTCACACTCCGAAGTCCCGATTTGAATCAAACAATCCATGATTGTTCTGAAGTCCCAATCAGATTTAAATGATTCATGATACCCAATCCAAAGTTCCAGTTTGAATCAAAAGATTCACTATACCCACTCCAAGTCTTGAATTTTATTTGGAGAAATAAAACCCACTTTATGAGGAAATCAGTACTGATGAATCGGACAAAATGGGGGAACTGAATTTTTTAGATGTTACTACCTTAAACAGCGCTTTTAAAATGAATTTGGTTAAGAATCTCCTTAATAATCCCTCTTCACATTATCCCTGATTATTTTTTCTCTAAAGTTGGTGATCTGAATTTTCTCCTGCTTTGTAATTATACTGTTTCGAAAATCTCTGTCAGACTTTCTAATTTTCATAAGCAGATGCTCTTGGCCTGGTTCATAGTATACAAACACAACTTTTCTCCACACAGATATAATTTATGGAAAAACTAAGCATATTCTTTATAAGAATAACTCACTTTTCTTTTAAAAACAAGGTTCTTTTACTGGTCAGCCTTTTAACTCAGGCAGACTTTATAACTATTCAGATTTACAGAAATATAGCATTTCTGTGTCTGCTGATGAATATGCTGTTGTTTTCAAAGCCATTCCCTCTGGTGTCTTTTCTGCTGCAAGGTACTACATTTTCCATGGTCACATCCTTACACACTGAACTTAAATGACACAATGATCGGAAGCATATGCTTTTCTGTAAAGCAAAAAAAAAACAAACAAAAAAAAAAAACGTAAATTCAGAGCTCTTTTCCAGAGAGAGATAATCAGAATTCCTTATGTAATACCATATTGGAATAATATTGTGGAGAATGTTCCATGAGGGAAAGTATGGACCTAACCTCATAAGTATCTGCTTACCAATAAAGTAAAAGAAATAACATTTAAAATAATTTACAAATGTTATCCGACTATATAAGTCAGACACTGAAGTGAACTGCAGTTGTCATTCTTCTGAAGAAGACTTTGTTTTGGCAATGCACCAAAATTTTGGTTTTGCTTTTTTGGTGTTTATCCAATTTTATTTTGTAAGTGACTTCTCCTTTTGTTTTAAAGATGCTTTCTTTGGATTGTTTGGCTATTCAACGAAGAATATGGGAAAATATTACGTAGTTAATTTATGTTTCCTGTAAGCTACATTTCATATTCATAAACAAAACTTTACTGGCTCTAAACCTTACTTTCCTTTATTCAGAGTTGACCTCAACAATGAAAACTATCTAAAGTTCCATTAATCCAAAAAAAAAAACTTTTTATTTTCATCCTTTGTCTTTTTAAGATTTAATTTTATTAGGTTGTTGTTGTTACCCTGGCAATATCTGTCACTTTATATTCTTATATTTTTTATTTTGCAGTCTCTTGTGCTTTCTCCTTTCATAAATACATAAATACATAAAAGCGCTCGATTGGAATCAAACGATTCATGATATGCTCTCCGAAATCCCGTTCTGAATCGAATGATTCGCGATCTAAAGTCCCAATCTGAATCAAATGATTCGCGATATACGCTCCGAAGTCCCGATCTGAATTTAATGATTCACGCTCATCCCAATCTAAATCAAATGATTCGCAATGCGCTCTAAAGTCCTCATCTAAATATTCACGATTCACAATCTTAAGTCCCGGTCTGAATCGAATGATTCGCGATACGCGATCCATCCGATCTGAATCAAATGATTCGTAATTCTCTCTGAAGTTTCGACCTAATTTGAAAGATCTGAATTAAATGATTCACGATCCGTCCGATCTGAATCAAACGATTCGCAATAGGCCTAAGCGCTTCAAAGCCTTAAACTAAAAGATTCGAAAAAGGTGGCGACATTCATGAAGTAGTGTTTTTTTGAACTTCAGTACACCAGAGAGCTTGCCTTATTTGTGTGTCATAAAACATATGAATTAGCTCTTTGCTTCAGGGAAAGTTAAAAAATGACATCGGGAGTCTTGCATATAACGGCAATGAGAGAAACAAACCGTTCTGCATTTTCGAATCAATTGATCCAGTTGCTTTGCAAAATGATTCACTGTTTCGAAGCTCTCCAAAGTCGTCACGCTGGTGTGTAAACTGTGTAAACAACAAAAACTCAGATTAAAACTTGCGTAAGACAGCTTTTACAAACACATTGCAAATATTTTATTTAAAGTAGGCTATAATAAAATTCAAATGAACAAACCATCAAATACAATTAAATATTAATTTGCGGGACTTGTTTTGTTTGTTTTATGGAAGGCTTTGTATAAACAGGCCAATAAGAAAGACATGGGCAGACTGATCTTTATTTATTTAGAAACAGTTGTGATATAGGCCTAATAAAGCCTCGTTTGTTAAAATCACGTGACCTTGGCAGTTGATACATGCTCCGAACCACTGATTCGAAAGAAATGATTAGCAAATGTTTCGAATCTTTACGCCGCATTGCTTCGAACACGCTCAGCCGTACGATAGAAATAAAGTGGATAGCTACAGCAGCAAACACCAGCAATCCGTGTTTTTAACAGGTAAACCACCCAAGTAACTTAAGCTTATTTTACCCTGTTCATATTCATAATCTCACACACCTGTCGCTGTCGTTCATATATACAAAGCTCGTTGTAACAATTTTATTAGTTGTTGAAGGACTGAAGTGATTTACAGTTTTCTGGGTTTTCTCAAACTGACGGATGTTTAGACAGAGACTCCATCAGATCTGCTCGACTGGACAGCGGTTCTACACGACGGCTTTAGTCCAAAACAAAACACATGAGCGGTACATTTGTTTCCTCACGAACGACTGTATGCCAATTTGACTTTATCTGCTGTTTAAAGTTTGTCACCTTGTAAAAATCTCTAAGTCTACAAGTTATAAAACATAATGTGATTATACTGCCTTCTAGAAATGTCTATGAGCTTAACAATATACTCAGTTCATTAAAAACTTGAAACTAAAAGTTTGATTTAAAATACCTTAATCTAACTAAATTAACGTTTGTTTACAAAGTATTTCATGTTTATTAGTGTTGCAGAATTAGCCTAGCAAGTTAAAATCAAACTTTTAAGTTTGAAAGTTGATGAAAGCTGCAATTTTCATTATTTTTTAGAATAAAATGGTGCTTTTTAGATATTTTAAGATATTCAAGTTAATTATATCTGATAAATGAAATATTGTAAATGCTGTGTAAGATGCATGAGCTCCTGTATGAACATACATCATTCATTAAGTTGGCTTGTAAAAGTTACTGTTATCCTATTTAAACTTCTTCTTCTGAGACCAAATTTTAAAGTGTATCTCTTTAAAGTGAATCATGCTAGTAACTTGCTAGTAATGCTAGCAACATTCTAGTATCATGCTATTCATGCTAGAAACATGCTAGTAACATACTAATCATGCTAGAATCATGCTAACAACTTTATAATCATGCTAGCAGCATTCTAGTAACATGCTAATCATGCTAGAAACATGCTAGTAACTTACTAATCATGCTAGAAACATGTTAGTAACTTGTTAATAACTTGTTAATCATGCTAGCAACATTCTAGTATCATGCTAATCATGCTAGTAACATGCTAATCATGCTAGAAACATGTTAGTAACTTGCTAATCATGTTAGCAACATTCTAGTATCATGCTAATCATGCTAGTAACATGCTAATCATGGTAGAAACATGCTAGTAACTTGATAATCGTGTTAGTAAATATCTAGTATCATGCTAGAATCATGCTAGAAACATGCTAATCATGCTAGAAACATGCTAGTAACATGTTAATCATGCTAGAGCTCATGCTGGCAACATGTTACTAATTTGATAATCATACAAGAACATTAGTAACATGCTAATCATTCTAGAAACATGCTAGTAACGTTAATCAATATGCTAGAAACATGCTAGTAACTTGCTAATCATGTTAGAATCATGCTAGTAACATGTTAATCATGCTATAAACATGCTAGTAACATGTTAAAAATGCTAGCAACATGCTAGTAACTTGCTAATCATGGTAACAACATGATGTAACGCCTTAGCAACCACCCTGGGTACCCTAGCAACCACATAGCAACACCCTTGCAAACACCCTGAGTACCCTAGAAACCACCTAGCAACACCTTAGCAAACCACCCAGGAAGCATAGCAACCCCATAGCAACACCCTAGCAAACTACCACTGAGCACCTTAGCAACCACCTAGCAACACCCTTTAGCAACCACCCCAGGTAGCATAGCAAAGTCCTCACCTTGCAACACCATAAGCAAATCCCACCTGAGTACCCTAGCAACTGCCTAGCAACACCTTAGCAACCACCCTGGATATCCTAGCAACCACCCCAGGTACCCTAGCAACCGCCCTGAGTAACCTAGCAACCACATAGCAACACCCTATGTATCTGTTTTTGTAATAGACTGTATTGCCTTCAAAACATTAAGACTTTAATCTGTCAAACTATTCCAAACTAAAAACAGTCAAACTTAAAACTTTTTAAAACTTTTAAAACTTTCTGGCTAGGCTTTTTCAAGACAACTTAAAGTTTGTTGAACTTTACTAGTTTATATTCTGATGTTTTACACTGTATTTTTTTAGGCCTATTTATATAGTGATTTAATAGATATACAATATAATAAGGCTTTTTGTCAGTTTCCAAACTGATTCAAAATTGCTGTTTTGAACCTTTTAAATTGTTACACCTGGCAATGTGTTTCTCTGCCAAACGAATCCCACATTTCCATTCAACAGTTCATATTTTGAGGCTGTTTCATTTTTCTTGTTATTATGTCA
>VONZ01001474.1:0-139105 GCA_012976165.1 Labeo catla | reverse complement strand
CCCTAGCAACCACCCTGGATACCCTAGCAACCACATAGCAACACCCTAGCAACCACCCAAGGTACCCTAGCAACCACCCTAAGTAACCTAGCAACCACACAGCAACACCATACCTGATAGATACCTGATACCATATCTGTTTTTCTAATAGACTATATTGCCTTCAAAACATTCAGACTTTAATCTTTCAAACTATTTTAAACTGAAAACTATTTTAAACTAAAAACAGTCAAACTTAACTTAAAACTTTTAAAACTGGCTAGGCTTTTTCAAGCCAACTTAAAGTTTGTCTACGAACTTTACTATCTAGTTAAGTTGGCTTGAGAAAGCCAACTTACTGATATGCTATTTAAACTTAAAGTTATTATTATTATTATTATTATTATGTTGGCTTGGAGAGCCAACATATTGTTATTCTATTTAAACATTATTATTATTATTATTATTATTATGTTGGCTTGGAGAGCCAACATATTGTCATTCTATTTAAACTTATTATTATTATTATTATTATTATTATGTTGGCTTGGAGAGCCAACATACTGTTATGCTATTTAAACTTATTCTTATTATTCTTCTGAGACTAAATTTTTCCAAACGCTACTTCCCTAGGGCTTTAATGCCACAAGGCCCAAACTTGCCAGAGACCTGGGCCCTAATTTGGTGTTTGTTGCTATATCTCTTTAGACTGATCAGCCTTACAGTTTTCCCAAAAATAATTTTTAAGTGTTGAATATTTCCCATAGACTTCCATTGTCTGAGAAAAAAATTCCGACTTCATCTCTAACTAGTCCCAGGGCTTTAATGCCACAAACACCAAACTTGGCAGAAACCTGGGCTCTAATTTTAGCTTTGTTGCTGTATCTTTTTTAGACTGATCAGACATACAGTTTTCCCATAAATAATTTGTAAACAAAATTAAATATTTCCCATAGACTTACATTGACTGAGAAAAAATGCCCCCTCTAGAGGAGCAATACCAGAGGCGGAGTCGGCTATCTCCTCATACTTTCACTTTAAACTCGGTTAAAAATACAAATAAATACATGAATTTAATTCATACTGACAAGCTAAACCAACATATCTGATTATTATCAGGTCCATGGCTCATGAATGATGACTGTCTGGCCAGAGAAGAGTGTAAAACATCATAGATTTGTGTCCGCTTCGATCAGCCAGTGCTATCCGCACGCGCTCACTAAACTACATGATTTGGACGTCTTTTAAAGAGTTTTAAAAAAAACATATTCCAGCGATTGTATGCAATCCACCCATTAGAACACATCAAGACATAAATTCAGGTGTTTGTGAGCTGTTTTATATAAAACTGGAACCGTCGCTTCGGGTTACGGAGCTTGCGAGCTCTCTGCAGCGTCCTCATTAAACGTCTTTATTTGCACGTCTTAAAGTCTTATAAATAAAACTACTCCAGCGACACAACACAATAATGGTAGAAGAACATATTAAAGAGGTAAAATGAATGCTTTTGACGTGTTCTGTGTGTAAATGCACAGCAACGCGCCGCAGCTCGCTACCTTTCGTCCATGCTCACAAAACTAAATAATTTGTAGCTTTTAAAGGCTTTTAAATAAAAACACTCCAGCGATAGAACACAATAATAATAGAAGAACATATTAAAAAGGTTAAAATGAGCACTTATAAATGCCTGTGATATTTTTCGTTGAACTTGCAGAGCAACGCGCTGCAGCTCGCTATTCTCAGTCCTCGCTGACTAATCTACATCATTTACAGCTGTTTTAAAGGCTTTTAAATGAAAACACTCCAGCGATAGAACACAATAATAATAGAAGAACATATTAAAAAAGTAAAAATGAGCACTTATAAATGCCTGTGATGTTTTTCGTTGAACTTGCAGAGCAACGCGCTGGAGCTCGCTGTTCTCAGTCCTCGCTGACTAATCTACATCATTTGCAGCTGCTTTATAGGCTTTTAAATAAAACAACTCCAGCGATACAACACAATAATAGTAGAAGAACATATTCAAAAGGGGAAAATTGCTGTTTTTTTAGATTTTCTATATGTAAATGCACATCAACGCGTTGCGCCTTGGACGATCGCGCCCCGGAACGCATTCATCCTCTTCTCTCAATAAGAAAGACTTCTCTCGGACAAACACAGACAAGATCATTTCAAAATACATCATAGCTTAACGAATATAATCGAAAACAGTCGTTTATGTCTCAAGTGAACATGAACTGTTGAGAAATAAATCGGATGTGGATCATTATATTGGATTTCAACATTAAAGAGGCCGCATTCTGCATTCTGTCTTCAGCGTTACTCCATAAAAAAAAACAAAAAATCGTTAATTTGTCTTGGCTTCTGTTATATATTTATGTATGCATTTATTTATTGCTCTAACAAGAATCAGTATTTAATGAAAACTATGCAATGTTAATATGATTCAGAGATGAAGGCAATAATGGTAATGTTGTCCACCAGAGGGGGCCACAGGATAACTCATCCTTCAAGATCTCAATTCAAAGACTATTTTTACAGTGTTTCATTTAGATGACAGAACTTTGAAATAGCAAACAGGGAAAACAATTACAAGCATATAAAAACAATACAAATAATTATTTCACATCCAGCTAGCCAACTCTGTTGAACCTGTTGTCATAGCCTAGTCTGCTTTTTTATTAGAAAATGAAATAGCAAGGGCGCATTTTCGCAGCGGGGCAGCTCGAGAACGCCGGACACACAAGTGCTCTGGCTCTTTTGCCCCAAGGCTGCCCGGGTTGGCTCTCCAAGCCAACATTTAAAGTTTGTTTTCGAACTTTAGTTTCTAGTTATTATTATTCTTCTTAGACTAAATTTTCCAAACGCTACTCCTCCTAGGGCTTTAATGCCACAAGCACCAAACTCGGCAGAGACCTGGGATAAAAATTTTCCTTTGTTGCTATATCTTTTTAGACTGATCAGACTTACAGTTTTCCCATAAATAATTTTTACGTGTTGAATATTTCCCATAGACTTCCATTGTCTGAGAAAAAAATTCCGACTTCATCTCTAACTAGTCCCAGGGCTTTAATGCCACAAACACCAAACTCGGCAGAAAGCTGGGCCCTAATTTTAGCTTTGTTGCTGTATCATTTTTAGACTGATCAGACATACAGATTTCCCATAAATAATTTGTAAAAAAAAATTAAATATTTCCCATAGACTTACATTGACTGAGAAAAAATGCACCCTCTAGAGGAGCAATCCCAGAGGCGGAGTCGGCTATCTCCACATACTTTCACTTTCAACTCGGTTAAAAATACAAATAAATACATGAATTTAATTCATACTGACAAGCTAAACCACCATATGTGATTATTATCAGGTCCATGGCTCATGAATGATGACTGTCTGGCCAGAGAAGAGTGTAAAACATCATAGATTTGTGACCGTGTCGATCAGCCAGTGCTATCCGCACGCGCTCACAAAAAATATATGATTTGTACGTCTTTTAAAGCGTTTAAAAAAAAAAAAAATATTACAGCGATTGTATGCAATCCACCCATTAGAACACATCAAGACATAAAGGTGTTTGTGAGCTGTTTTATATAAAACTGAAACCGTCGCTTCGGGTTACGGAGCTTGCAAGCTCTCTGCAGCGTCCTCATTAAACGTCTTTATTTGCACGTCTTAAAATCTTATAAATAAAACTACTCCAGCGATACAACACAATAAAAGTAGAAGAACATATTAAAGAGGTAAAATGAATGCTCTTGACGTGTTCTGTGTGTAAATGCACAGCAACGCGCCGCAGCTCGCTACCTTTCGTCCATGCTCACAAAACTAAATAATTTGTTAAAGGTTTTTAAATAAAAACACTCCAGCGATACAACACAATAATAATAGAAGAACATATTAAAAAGGTTAAAATGAGCACTCATAGATGCCTGTGATATTTTTTGGTTGAACTTGCAGACCAACGCGCTGCGGCTGCTGTTCTACGTCCGTGCTGACTAATCTACATCATTTACAGCTGTTTTAAAGGCTTTTAAATGAAAACACTCCAGCGATACAACACAATAATAGTACAAGAACATATTAAAGAGGTAAAATGAAAACGATAAATGCCTGTGATATTTTTCGTTGAACTTGCAGAGCAACGCTGGGGTTGGCTGTTCTACATCGTATTGGACTAATCAGCATCATTTACAGCTGTTTTAAAGGCTTTTAAAATGAAAACACTCCAGCCATACAACACAATAATAGTACAAGAACATATTAAAGAGGTAAAATGAATGCTTTTGACGTGATTCTGTGTGTAAATGCATAGGAACGTGTCAGCAGCTTGCTGCCCTCCCATCGGCTCACAAAACTACATTATTTGTAGCTTTTAAAGGCTTTTAAATAAAAACACTCCAGCGATACAACACAATAATAATAGAATAACATATTAAAAAGGTTAAAATGAGCACTCATAAATGCCTGTGATCATTTTTTGTTGAACTTGAAGAGCAACGCGCTGCGGCTGCTGTTCTACGTCGTGCTGACTAATCTGCATCATTTACAGCTGTTTTAAAGGCTTTTAAATGAAAACACTCCAGTGATAGAACACAATAATAATAGAAGAACATATTAAAAAGGGGAAAATGAGTTCTTATAAATGCCTGTGACATATTTTGTCTTAAACTTGCAGAGCAACGCGTCACGGGTCGCTGCGCTCTGTCCGTGCTCACTAATCTACATCATTTACAGCTGTTTTAAAGGCTTTAAATGAAAACACTCCCAGCCATAGAACATATTAAAAAGGGGAAAATTGCTGTTTTTTAGATTTTCTGTAATTAAATGTATTTATTGCTCTAACAAGAATCAATATTTCATGAAAACTATGCAATGTTAATATGATTCAGAGATGAAGGCAATAATGGTAATGTTGTCCACTAGAGGGGGCCACAGGATAACTAATCCTTCAAGATCTCAATTTAAACACTATTTTTACAGTGTTTCATTTAGAGGACAGAACTTTGAAATAGCAAACAGGGAAAACAATTACAAGCATATAAAAACAATACAAATAATTATTTCACATCCAGCTAACCAACTCTGTTGAACCTGTTGTCATAGCCTAGTCTGCTTTTTTATTAGAAAATGAAATGGCAAGGGCGCATTTTCGCAGCGGGGCAGCTCGAGAACACCGGACACACAAGTGCTCTGGCTCTTTTGCCCCAAGGCTGCCCGGGTTGGCTCTCCAAGCCAACATTTAAAGTTTGTTTTCGAACTTTAGCTTCTAGTTATTATTATTATTATTATTATTATTATTATTAGACTAAATTTTCCAACTCTATCTCGTCCCATGGCTTTAATGCCACAAGCATCAAACTTGGCAGAGATCTGGGCCCTAATTTTAGCTTTGTTGCAGTATCTTTTTTAGACTGATCAGACTTACAGTTTTCCCATAAATAATTTGTAAAAAAAAATATATATATATATTTCCCATAGACTTACATTGGCTGAGAAAAAATGCTCCCTCTAGAAGAGCAATTCCACTCCCTAGACGGAGAAGTGGCATAGCTTAGTTTCACTTTGCAATCGGTTAAAAATACAAATAAATACATGAATTTACTTCATACTGACAAGCTACACCAACATATCTGATCATTATCAGGTCCAGGGCTAATGAATGATGACTGTCTGGCCAGAGAAGAGTGTAAAAGATTATAGATCTGTGACCGCTTCGATCAGCGACTGCTATCCGCATGTGCTCATTAAAATACATGATTTGTACGTCTTTTAAAGCGTTTTCAAAGAAAATATTCCAGCGACTGTATGCAATCAACCCATTATAACACATCAAGAGCTAAATTCAAGCGTTTATGAGCTGTTTTATGTAAAACGGCAAGCCTCCCTTCGGATTACGCAACTTGCGAGCTCTATGCAGCGTCCTCATTAAAATCTGACATCTTGGCATCTTTACATTGTGGCTATGTTGTATGAACTCTTGTATTGAAGCTGGTGTGTTTCAGTGACCTTTGCTTTCTAGTAGTGCTTCTAATTTTATGAGTCAAGTTTGCTCTGCTTAGATAACTAACATTTTAAAATGGGGAAGGTAATAATTATAATATTATAATACTTATTATAACTATATATGTGTAATAATTATGTTTTAGAACTTTTACTTACCAGTGACTCTTGTAGGAGAATATAGAGCTGGTTGTGTCCATGTACGTGTGCAAGATCCAGTGGTGTGTGTCCATGACTGTTGGGGACCTTAAGGGCCTGCCAGGATCCAGGACACTGTAGCAGAGCACTGGCCAGATCTCGCAATCCATGTTGGGCTGCAAAATGCATAAGAGTAGGAATGTCCTCTGAACGACACTCTAGAAAAGAGAAAACAAATAGCATACATTCAAAAATCTACATTCAAAAGAAAGTGATTTTCAGTACATTCAATACAGTACATTTTCACATTTTCCAGTGTAGATTTTCCTAAAGGAGCTCCATTTAAAGGAATTGACATCCATTAATTAAACACAGTGGGAAAGATTATCTTACTTCATGATCCCAATAGCCCCATCTGTACTTTAACCCAGTGAGTAGTGTAAGATGTGAAATTATTTCCTCATGTATTCAAAGTCCAGGAACCCCAACGAAAAAAGGAAGCCATGCAACAAAACAATAAAACTAATCTGGAGAAGAGATCTTCAAAGAGGGCAAACAACACCACCTCTATTGCTCATTTACAACCCCCTTCCTCCCTCTCCTCTTCCCTCCTGCATCTCACACTTTTCCCCCAAAAGGTTCCACTGAAAGTCACTAAGAATGTCCAAATACTCCCTGTGTTACATCTTGTGAATATGTTGAAGTTTCCCTTTCATGTTTGGTATCATTCTAAAGGTCTTAGTGCGATTGGTAAAATGGTCTCAATTTCACAGAAGTCACTTATATTATGAGAAAGACTGAACACTTTTGTAGAATTGTGTTTTGCTGCTGAGGGGTGTGTTTTCCCCTTAGGGTCGGGTGAGAATCTCCAGCCAGGTGTGACCCTGGGTCACGAGATCTCCTGACAAACCAAAAGGTCTTTATGTTTTTACAACTGATTGGAAGATTTGTTTGTTTTGGTCTGGGTTTATAAGTGAAGTGACAAAACATTACGGGGGGATTCTGTATTCAGAAGAACCCCACACTGTGTGTGAGAGTCTCTGGAGCTTTGCCTCCAAATCTCTCACATGCTGCTGTGTATCTCTATGCGGTCAGGTATGCATCTCTCACTCTTAGATTTATCTTTGAGTAATTGATGTTATGTATTCATTTTAATTGGAACTGAATTTAATTCTGAATTGGATTCTCATTGTTAAGCTATGTAATTGGCATGATACATTTTTACCTGACAAATAAAATGTTATTATTTGATTCATTTTAGACTTGTCTGAAATCCTTATTTCTAGTAGATTGTGAGGAGGCTGGTGCTACCGCAAGTTACGACCAGGATAGAGCAAACAGCAGGCTCAGGATTGAATGGAGCAGTAGGCACATCATCTGAGACCTACTGATTTCTGTCTATCACTGATGTTAGCAAGTTGTACCGGCGAAGACTAAAAGTAAACTACACTTTTTGTGAAGGCAAGCAGTAGGCGGCTGTCAAAAAGGGTATTTAGTCACCTACATACCTCTGACTCAACAATCAGACTGGCGTTTTCGTGATCTGCGTATATACTCCGCGGGCGCAAGACTCGAAAGCGGCATCGGGTCCCCAATGAACGAATAACTGAAAGTATAGTGAGTCCGAAATAATCAGATATTTAAATTAATACTTAATTGATATTTACGATCAGCCTAAATTAAACACCTATAAATTCTAACGATCATATGAAATTGGAGTCAGATTGAACATGGAGCTGGATTGAAAATGAAACTAAATCCTGATAAATTAAGCGAACTTTGCAGAAGCGCTGTGAAAAGACCGAACATGCATTAACCTTCAACCAGACAACTGGACTCCGCGTTTGGGCCAGTGGATGGATCCTTACAGTAGGTATCTTAAAAATGTTTATGTCATGAGTGACCATCTAAAATCGAGTGCATTATAGCACTAGAAAATGTGTAGAAACTAAACAAAACAAGAACATTAAACTGCATCACTTGCTAGGTAGACCTACAGATATATATCAGAAAGATAGATATCAATAGTCATATTCTTCTATTACTTCTAATATGAACTAACCTCAGGTGAGTCACAGAATTGCGACTTTAGACTTAATATATTCAAGATCTTTAGAAATTTAAAAGCTTGCTTGGTAAATGAATCTTTTAAGTAAACATTTCCATAAGAATGGTAAGCAAACTCAAAATGATAGATGTTAGTTTTTCTTAAAGTGTCTGGTCATTTTTTCTCATAGTGATTGATCAATGTGCTAAGCAATCTTTTAGGGCATACCACAAGCATAGGAACTGGGACACATTAGGCACAGGAAATATGGGAACATGTCAATATACATCATCTTTTTAAAACTAATGTGAAAGTCCAAACACATATGCTTATACAACGATACAATAACAAGGTTTTACAAGATTAAAAGTGCCCTTATATGGATTACGAAATTTTCATATTTTGAGTCGCCAACAACAGGTTGACATGCATGCAAGGTCAAAAAACACTTTCATTGTCTTATAATATGCATTTATTTTTCCTTATTTGCTCAACGACTCCCAAACGATTTGCTCAAGGATACATTTTTCCAAACCCCTCCTTTGCGTGAAATTAATCTGTGGTGATTGGTCCGATGACCCAGTCTGTTGTGATTGGTCTACTGCGTGCAGTGCATGTCAGAAAAAGAACACCCATCACCATTACATTGAACACCCAAACAGCCATGGCATATGCGTTAGCCCAACGCAGAAACGTATTGATAAAGCACTGCAGTTTGTACACCAACATATTGCTCTCTTTATCATAAGTCCAAGTAATAACAATGACAAACATTCACTATTCATCAACACATTTCTAGATAATTGCAAGCGAACAGATATTGCTGTTAGCCGGTTAGCCGGAGACCTACAAGCTGTGCGGAACGAACACAGCACAGACAGCTAAATTCCTAATAAATTAACTCACCCACAAGCCATCCAAGATATTCAAGTCTGTCTTTCTTCACTTTCATTTCACAAAAAAATTAGGGTTTTTGAGGAAAACATTCAAGGATTTTTGTCCACATAGTAGACTTTAATGGTGCTCAGCGGAATGAAGGTTAAATATGCAGTTTCAACGCAGCTTCAAAGGGCTTGAAACAATCCCAGCCAAGTAATAATAATAATGATCGGCCATTTTCTTTAAAAAAAAACAATATATATATATATATATATATATACACTTTTTGACCACAAATGGTCATCTTGTCTAGTACTGTGATGTGCATGCGTACTCTGTGCACTCCGGTTAAAGGCAGTTAGGGTATGTCAGAAACACTCTCTCATTTCTGCTCCAACTTCAAAATCGTCATAATTTGCTGTTTTACCATTTTTTTTTTTATTTTTTTTTTGTAAAGGGTGTTTGACCTTCCTTGAGTTGGTACTTCTGCAGCGATGTAGGATGATTTTGAAGTTAGAGTAGAAAATGAGATGAGAGTTTTCCAACGTACCCTAACTGTACCCTATTTACCCTCAAAGTGCAGAGCATGTCTTCTCAACATCATGCTATCAACAGGAATCTGCTACAGTGTTTGAGGGAGGGTGGGTCCAAGTTTTCCTGTGTCTGCGCGTGCAACAAGTGGGTGGGCAATATGCTAATTGTCATGATTCTGTGTTCTCTCTTACCCTGTTTCACCTGTGTGCTGTCACTGTCATTTTCACATGGGTTTTGTTTTGATCTGTCATTTTTTTCACCCTTATGTGGTGGAGCAATCAGCGCTAACTGGCGGTGCTGTGTGCTCGATTAGCCCACACCTGTTACTCATCTCCACTGCCTATTTATTTGCTGTCTTTGTCTTCTTTTAGCGTGGGTATGTCTTTTGTGTTTTTTGTTTCCTCTGTGCCCTGGCGTTACGGGGAGTGAGAGGCGAGAGGCGAGCAGATCCATCTGCAAGCTTTTATTAAAGGGGCGAGACAAAAACATGGTCGTACAGGCAGAGTCCAACAGGAGCAAACGGGAATAACACAGGCAAAACGTAGAGAATAATCCAAACAAGCGATAGTCCAAAAGGCAGGCGGCTAGACAGACAAAACGAGATAACCAGGCGGGAAAGACAAAACACTGGGAACTAGGAACTCGGAACAAGAAACTAGGAAAACGCTAAGAATACAACAATACAACAATCCGTGACTAGCATGGGGAAAGACCGGGGCTTTTATGGTGCTGCTGATTGGTCACATGTGCTGACGCAATCAGCGTGATGCATGACGGGAGATGTAGTCCGGGGGGTGGTACAACAGTCAGAGTGTGATGATGGGGTGAGAGTGACATCTGGTGGTGAGCGGACAGCGGGACACCGACCAGATTCGTGACATAGCCCCCCCCCAAGGAGCGGCTTCCAGACGCTCGAAGGAAACAACAGTCCAGGGGAGCGGTGGGGCGGGAGCGAGACAGGGCGAGGGCTGGAGGGCCAGGTCCATGTGGGGGGCCCGGTGATTGAGGCAGGACCGACAGAGCAGATATCCTCCAGGGCGGGGCCGAAGGCGGAGCAAGAGCCCTCCAGGGCGGAGCCGGAGGCAGAGCAGAAGCCCTCCAGGGCGGGGCCGGAGGCGCAAGAGCCCTCCAGGGCGGAGCAGGAGGCGCAGGAGCCCTCCAGGGCGGAGCAGGAGGCGGAGCTGGAGGTGCCGGAGCCCTCCAGGGCGGAGCCGGAGGCCGAGCAGGAGGCACAGGAGCCCTCCAGGGCGGAGCCGGAGGCCGAGCAGGAGGCACAGGAGCCCTCCAGGGCGGAGCCGGAGGCAGAGCAGGAACCTGCGTCATGGGCTGGGACCTGGGGAGAGCAGGGATAGAGGAGACAAACAGAAGAGCAGGAGGGGCAGGAGCCCTCCAGGGCTGAGCAGGAGGCACCGGGAACTTCCAGGACGGAACCGGAGGCAGAGCAGGAGGCGCCGAGGCCCTCCAGGGCGGAACAGGAGGCGCCAGGACCCTCCAGGGCTGAGCAGGAACCTGTATAATGGACTGGGACCTGGGGAGAACAAGGACAGAGGAGGCAGACAGAATAAGAGGAGAAGCAGAGAGACCAAAGGATAACGCCGCCTCTCTGGGAGGATCTACAGCCGAAGCTGACACCTCAGTCAGGCATTGGCGCGGCTTCTCCGACAGGGAAGGCCTGGGCAGGGCGGAGACAGATGGAGGCCCGAGGGGTACGATGTGGCGAGTCTGGAGGTCAGGCCCGAGGGAGCGTGATCAGTTCTGGAAGCGTCAGGCCAGGGGACATGGGTGGGAGGCTCTGGACAGATAGACGAGACGTGACAGGGCTCTGGAAGGTTAGCCGAGACGTGACTTGGCTCTGGAACAGCAATTATAACTTCATTTGGCTCATGAAGATCAGCTGTGGTTTGACGTGGTTCGTGGAGATTGGCTGTGACTTGACTTGATTCGTGAAGATCAGTAGTGAACTGACTTGACTCTTGGAGATCAGCAGTGACTTGACTTGGCTCGTGAAGATTAGTAGTGGCTTGATCTGACACGTGAAGACCAGCGGTGACTTGAACTGGCTTGTGAAAATCATTGACTTTACTTGACTCAGGAACGACAGCCTTGACGTTGCTGGACTTGGAGGCTTGACTGGACTTGGAGGCTACAGCTGTAGCCTGACTTGACTCTGGAGCAGCGGCTGAAGTTTGACTTGGCTCTAGAATAACAGCAGCAGCTTGACTTGGCTCATGAGGATCTGCTATAACCTGGCCTGGCTCATGGAGATCCGCTGTACCGGGACTTGACTCATGAACAACATGGCTTGGCTCAGGAACAACAGCTGTAACGTGACTTGACTCAGGAACAACATGGCTTGACTCAGGAACAACAGCTGTAACGTGACTTGACTCAGGAACAACATGGCTTGACTCAGGTACAACAGCTGTAGCGTGACTTGACTCGTGGGGAAAAGCTGTGACTTGGCTTGACTGATGGAGAACGACAGCTTTGGCTTGACTTGACTCTGTGTCTTGACTTGACCCAGGGGTAGCCGCCGCGGCATGAAGGAGCGCCATTTTAGCTGCCCATACCATCATTAGGGGTGAGTCCAGCACGTGGGCCATCAGGACCACAGGTGGCGTCCGGGTGCTGACCACAGGTTCAGGAATGGCGGCCATCTTGTGGAGTGGCTTGGAGACGGCGGCCATCTTGTGCAGTGGCTCTGGCGTGGCAGCCATCTTGTGCAGTGGCTCAGGAAAGATGGCTGTAACTTGACTTGAGATAGGGGCGATAACTCTGACTTGACACAGGAAACAAAGCTTTAACCTGACTTGACACAGGAACAAGAACCGTAGCTTGACTTGACACTGGAACAGCAGCCGTAGCTTGACTTGGCTTGGAAACGTGACTTGACTTAGGAAACACAGCTGCAACTTGACTTGACTTGGAAACTTGACTTGACTCAGGAAATACAGCTGCAGCTTGACTTGACTTGGAAACTTGACTCAGGAAATGCAGCTGCAACTTTACTTGACTTGGAAACTTGACTTAACTCGGGGAATGCAGCTGCAAATGGACTTGACTCAGGAACTTGACTTGACTCGGGAAACTTGACTCGGGTAATGAAGCGGCACGGGCACTCTCTCTGTTGCGTCAAGGAACCAGGTCGGTGTCGGATTACACCATCGGTATATTCCAGTTTTTTCCTCCGACCGCTGCCTATCCCTTCGGGACCCTGGTTCCACATTGCTATGGACTTTGTCACAGGCCTACCCCAGTCTGATGGTAACACCGTGGTCCTCACTGTGGTGGACAGGTTCTCGAACGCAGTTCATTTCATTCCCCTCCCCAAATTACCTTCAGTGAGGGAGACATTGTCTTAGATCATGTCTTCCACATTCATGGCCTCCCGGTGGACGTCGTCTCTGACAGGGGTCCTGTTCTGGACAGAATTCTGTTGTCAACTGGGGGCAACTGTGAGCCTCTCTTCTGGTTACCATCCGCAGACCAATGGTCAATCCGAGCGGGCCAATGAGGACTTAGAGAGGGTCCTGCGTTGCGTGGCAACAGCAGAACCATTGACTTGGAGTTCTAAATTAGCCATGGTCGAGTAACTCCCTCCCGGTCTCGTCTACGGTTTTATCACCCTTCCAGTGCTGCTTAGGCTACCAGCCCCCATTATTTCCCTCTCAAGAATCCAACGCTATTGTTCCATCCGCGCATGCGTTCATTCGGAGATGCCTCCGGACATAGAGGCTTGCCAGACAAGTCCTTATCCGGACTGGCAAAAGCAACAAGGCGTCGGCAGACTGTCATCATTCTAAGCCCCCACTTTACGTTTGCGGTCAGAAGGTTTGGTTGTCTACCCAAGACATTCCACTCAAGCTCCCTGCACGTAAACTGGGACCTAAATTCATTGGACCATACACCATTACTAAGGTGCTTAACCCAGTGACGGTTCGACTCAAGTTACCCCCATACTTAAAAGAATTCACCCCATGTTTCACGTATCCAGAGTCAAGCCCATCATTCGTTCCCCCCTCCAACCCCAGACCTCGGCACCTCCACCTCCCAGACTCATCAAGGGGATGCCTGCCTACACGGTACGATGGATTCTCGATGTGAGGCAGAGGGGTAAGAGTCACCAATATCTGGTAGACTGGGAGGGTTATGGTCCAGAGGAGATATGCTGTGTTCTGACTCGTGACATTCTGGACCGCGCTCTCATAGACCAATTCCACCGGTGACATGTTGAGTCTTCTGGAGATGCCAGAAGGCATCCCTGAGGGGGGTGGATTCTGTCATGATTCTGTGTTCTCTCTTACCCTGTTTCACCTGTGTGCTGTCACTGTCAGTTGCACGTGGGTTCTGTTTTGATCTATCATTGTTTTCACCCTTACGTGGTGGAGCAATCAGCACTAACTTGCGGTGCTGCGCACTCGATTAGCCCACACCTCAGTAAGATTGGATAACACTGGAAACGTACCTGTTTTACTTGCAACCGGGACGTGCCCCATCCTTACTGAAGGAGGTTTCGGAAGCACTTGCACACATGAATAACCATTTAGGTACATAAGGAAGATTAGAGGAGATTATAGCCGTCTGAGGATAGCAGAGCAATCTGCCAGGAAAACACAGGCTGTGAGCTATACCGTGGAATTTACACATATGGGATCCACTCAGGTCACTACATATGGAACCCAGCCCTCTACCGGTTCTCACGGATTTATCAAGTGAGGGCCTGGCACCAGATGCTCCGCCACATCTGGCTGCCAAAAGGGACAGAGGAGCTCGACAGGGTCTACAGTACGGATGCTCTGGAGCAGTTTAGTAAGCCAACACTAACAGGGGACCTCTCTGTGCTTCTACCCATTTGAGGTGAGAACACAGGAGAACATGAAGGCTATAGAATCTAATGAACATGTTGGGGGTAACCCAGCCAAGTTATTATTATTATTATTATTATTATTATTATTATTAGAAATAACATGCACAAAAGAATCATGCACAGTAAGACCAGTAACATGCATTAAATAAATAGCCATGTGATATCTGTCACAACTACGTGTGAAGGATAAGCACGAAGACAAAGGTCAATGAAATCAAAAGTCTTCAATATATTCCAAACGGGTAAATCCACAAGCAGGGTAGGAACACAAGTACACGTAGATGAGACTGGACAACAAACACTGAACTGAACTTATAAAGCAACTTATAAAGACAGGTGATTACAATGAACTTATTTAATACACAGGTGATGCAAGGTTAACTAATGATGACACAATGAGGAAACCTTGGAAAACCATATATGGGAACATGAGAGAAAAACCAATACAAATAGTCCAGGGGTATGACAATATATCTAAATAAAGTGAATTGGGTTAATTTTGAGTTTAACTTCAGCAGTTATTGTAAATAATGTCTTTAGTTTTATAATATCTAAAATAATGTCTTTTAGAAGTGTAATCAAGTAAAAATTTATTTATTTATTTATTTATTTTACTTTGCCCACAAAATTTTCCTGAGCAATGATAAATATGACTGCACTTTAAGAATGACAACATTCTTAACATTTGTCTAATAACATTTTGCATTTTTTGTGAAGGTTGAGATAAAGTTATACTTGTTTCTTAGTTACTTTTTACTGAGCATTGGTATGAAGACTATATTTTGTGTGCATAACATTTTGTGCACAATAACATTGCCAATTGCTCTGTGTTAAATTGCAGTGAATCTAGGTCACGCTGTGTGTATGTGGGCAGGAAGGCACACAAAGGAACAAATGCACAGTAATGCACTTCTGTGGGGTGAGGCAGCTTCTCTTCATAATTTATTCATGTCTATAACAGCCTGTAAAATAAAGTGCTGGCAGCATTATCCTTTTTGTGCTGCTCTAGAAATGGAAATAATGCTCTAGAAATCTGCAAACAGTGGGTAAGAACTAAAATGGGTTAAAAGAGCTAAACAGAACTAAAGAAGCCCTTACCTCCAGCAAGAGACTGATCACACTGCAGACCCTGGAAACCTCCTGTCGGCATTTTACGCATCAAACAAGAAGTCAGAGTTTGATCAAGCTTCTCCAAGGAAGACACCTGAAAAGCCTTCAAAACATAAGAAACATTATAAACCTTAAGAAAGTATTTAAAGCTGAAGAGTGTGCCACTATCATTACTAAACCAAAATGCAAAATGCAGACAAATATACGGCCCTGTCGCGAAGTCACTACATTGGTTGAACCATCGCTGGCATGTCGGTCTGGACATGCTGGAATGAAGCTATAGTACAAATGACTCACATATAGCTGTGTCTATATATTCAGTGCTGGGATATTTTAACACTGACCAAATACCTTATACCTTAGTGTATAATTAATAAGTGCCCTTATGTGGTAGTCAAATTATGGTTAATATATTTTATCATTATATTATCACATTTTAAATCTATTCAGGATTTGTCTGTATTGCATCCAGTCTAATATGCAGTCAGTTAGGAGGATGAAAAGGGTGCATTATTACAGTTGGCTGCAACAAATAGAGTAGAAGCAGGATTTATTTTCAGCAGTCACAAAAACTCTGGGATAAAGAAGGATTAAACAAAAATACAGGTGCAAGGGACTGGAAGAGTACAAGCAGGAGTAGAGGGAGGAAGAGACCATGGAGGAGCTGGCAGATGAGGAGACTACAGGGTAGCCGATTGAATGCACACTGTATTGATGCTGAATGGCATGAACTCCCATGGAGCTCTGGGTGGTGATGAGCAGGGTGGATCCGGGGAAAATTGCGACTGAGGTGGGGTGGCTGGAGAACCAGGCAAAGCAGGAGGGAGGGAGGGATTGGGTGAAACTACAGGATCGGAGAGCTGAGGTGGAGCCAGGGGATCCAGGGACCAAGGTGGAGCTGGGGCTTGGGAAGCCTGAGGCAACAGCCTATGGCCCTGTTGTCTGTTCTGAGGAATGTGGACAGCAGAACCACCAGAGAGATGGAGGTGCCCAATGGAGCCACAGGACTGGAGGACCTGGACGTAGCCACAAGCCTGGAAGTCTGTGCTGGACCCCTGTGGAGCCAATGGACAACTGATCAAAGCGTAAAATCAGAGCTAGTAGCTGGGAAAATCAAGACTGAGCCTTTGAGTCAAGTGGAGCCAAGCAAGTAAGTAGCCAAAGAGCATAACAGTGACAGCTAGGACAACAGGCCAAGAAGCCATCTGGAACCAACAGAGGGGTGGAGCCAAAAAGCTGGGTAAAGCCTGTGGGAACAAGAGAACTTGTATGCTGGGTAGGACCAGCAGAGATAAAGGAGATGAAGGAGACAAAGGAGCTTGGCTGCTGGGAGGGATCAGTGGAGTCAAAGGAGCTTGACTGATCGGTCAGACCAGCTGAAGAGGAATGGTAGTGGACCGGACAGTGGGTGCAGGTTCCGGGTAGGACCAGACGGCTTTGACTCAGGGAAGGGCTTTGTCTCTGACTCAGTGGCTCCATCATGGCCCCTAGCTTCCTCCTCTCCGCAGTGGCCCGGCAGTCCACTGGCTCCACCGGGCTCCCTCGTCCCTCCGGCTCCGCCTTGTTCCGGCATCGACCATCCTGTGCCTTAGGGATCCACTCCTCCAGCTTTGCCTCGTGCCTACGTCCCTCTTGCTCCGTCAGGCTCCGCCAACCCTCCACCCTTCCTCCTCCATGGTTCCTCCCTCCGTTGGCTCCACCGTGGACCGTCACCATGGCTGTGGCCTGGGTCCCGTCTGGCTCCTCCTGCTCCAAGTCCCTTCTGTTGTCTTCTTGGCTCCTCCCTCCATCTGGTCCACCCTAGTTCCTCCTGTTCCCTCCGTGGTTCCTCCCTCCATCATCTGCCTCATGGACTCTATTCATCGTCCTCCTCCCAAGCCTCCTCCCAAGATTCCATCTTTGCCTTCTTCTGTTGGTGTTGACGGTGCAAGGACGTGCCTTTCCAGGAGGGGGCGATATGTCAGGATTATGGACCTGTTTTGTCTGGTTTTTGCCCCATTGTTCCTCCTATGTCTCCCATGCCCGTATTTGGTCCACCTGTTCCTGTCCTCATTTCATGTAATTATTAGTTGATTCCCCGCACCTGTCTGCTCCTCACTGTACCGTGTTTAAAAGCCCCATTCTGTTCAGTCTGTGTTTGTCGGATCTACTTGTCGTTTTGCCTGTCTACCACAGTTCCTGTTATGTTTTTTTTCCTGAGATTGTTGAATTAAAGACCTGTGACGTTTACTCAGCATTTCCTGCATGCTAATTCCAGTGAAGTGTGACTATATCTATCTATGTCTATCTATATATGTTTTTTTTTTTTTTGTTTTTTTTGTTTTTTTTTACAATATACATATGAGCCTACATGTCAATACAGGCACAATAAATCTTTGCAAGACTATAAAAGATTAGGCTTAAGAGTAAACGTTTCTTTTAATTTGTTTTAGAAAACCCCTCGTTGAGAAATGGAAGACTGTAGCAACACTCCTCACAACCAGCACTAGACAGCAAACAGGTTTAAGTTTAAGCTAACAAGTTTTCAGCTTCATAATTTATTTGCATAACTATGGTTTCCATTTAGATTTACAAAATCATTCACATCTGTCCCATCTGTGACACTTAAGACTGTAATAAATGCTGATTTGCTTAAATGTTTTAGGTTTAAATAAAAAAAAAAAAAAAAACATTACATCAAATTCACATTTAAAAGCTGCAAAGTATTTTATATTATATTTATATATTATATTTATATTATATTTTATATTATTATTATTATTATTATTATTATTATTACTGAAGACAATTTGCTTAACCCTCAAGCATCCTTCGAGAAAAATTTGGGATTTTTTTTTTATATAGTTTCCTTAATCTAAAAAAATCTGTGGACAAAAATGGGAAATTCAGACCATTTTTTTTATTTGTCTAATAAAAATCAATAAATACAACACAATGCAGATCATACATACACATAAATAAAGGGGGGAGTCTATAGGACATTCTCATTGTGGCTCACACTCACACACAATCACACAAACCCATGTACAAAGCATTGAATGAGCCTATAACAGCAAAAACACAGCAAGTTTTTTATTTTTAATTTTGAGCGAATAAAACCAGTCAGTCACTCATACAAAACCAAATAATTGGAGCCAATGACTGAGCTTTTTTTTATGCTAATCAACATACGCACACACACACACACACACACACACTTCAAAGTTCTACTGCAAGATATGTTGATGATTCCAAACAAAGAATGTCTGGAACATGCTACTTGTTAAGTTCTACAATTTTAACTTATGATAAAATCTAACGGGATCACACCTGAGAACTTCGTGCCCAGATTTGTCCAAATTAAGGCTGTTATACGAAGGATGCTTGAGGGTTAAGCATGTGGGTTAACATTTAAACCAGACATGTGCTTACCTGGCACATAAACTTCACAGGATCTGCAGCCTGCTGAATGAAGTGAGCGATATCTTCCATGATGGTGTAGTATTGTAAGTTGGCATTACCTTTCACCAGGCCTTTACTGTAAAGTGTTACTATCACATCTCCAGCAGTAAAATCTGCAAACACAGATTATATTACCACTAAAGAATAATACTGTATGTCAGTTTCCTTAAGGAATAGCTCACCAAGAACATGAAAATTCTGTCATCATTTATTCACCCTCATGTAGTTCTGTGGAACAAAAAAGAAGAATTTAGAAAAAATATATTTGCTGTCCTTTAATGATTGTGAGCCATGTCTCTCCTTTCCCCCCTTCCAAATTCCAGTTCATTTTATTAGCAGAACAACAGGAACATCAGACAGGTTTGGAACAACATTAGGATGAGTAAATAATGACAGTTCATTTTTGTAGCATCCAACATGCAACCATAACATTTTCTACACCCTTTCAGTTTAAAATTTAAGCATCTATGTAGATTATTTTTACCAGGTGCAGTCACACTCAGTGTGCACTCATTCCAGTTTACAGGTTTCACTCTCACTCGCTGCTTGTTCCCACTGAATTCCACCACTGCATCTGTGCTGGCCATGGCCTCCTGCAGAAGAATGAAGATCTCCACTGGATTCTGTGAAGACATGCATCATGGCAATATTCAGTTTAACTTATACACTGTAAAGAGCTCTCAGTTAGATAGTTAGATGGCAGTGTTAAGCATTTGTTGATGCTGGGTACACACTAAAAGATTTAAAAAATCTTAAAAATGTGAGTGACCACAAACATGAGGACCAAAAAATCATAGATTTAACCATTTTGCTTCTATAGTTTTTTGTTCACAGTCAGGTTGAAAATCTGTTGATGTGTGGTGTGCTGTCTGTCACATCGCTGCACACCACACATCAACAGATTTTCAACCCGACTGTGAACAAAATCTTTCAAGACTTGAGAATAACCATGGCAGACGATAGGCAGGAAGAAATTGCGATAAATGCCTAGTTCTTTCAACTCTAGATGGCGCAGGCTGACGGGTGTTAACATAACTGATGATATTCACAGCCTTATACCACTTGGCACAAGCTGATTGGTTCATGTCACGTACACAGCCAACGAGTTTGAAACTTTACCCTTAAATGGCTGGTTGGCATTCTCTTGAGCCTTTCGCAGCAACGCACTTTGAGTTCCTCTGAAACCCTCCACCTTTCCCAGCTCCATGCTATTGTGCAGCAGCAGTATGTCTATGTTAAAAACTCCCAGCACGTATTGCCATATGCTTTGGCAGCAGCAAGTTCCTGTACTTGCTTGCAGCAGCAGCAATAATCTACAACTACAGCAATAACCAACAGCAGCAGCAATTCAGCAGCAGCATGGCAGATCTATTCCGCCAAGACCAAATACATTAACACTGTAATGTCCAATAGTTGTCATGGAAGAACTGTGTTTGTTATGCTTCCGTTTTCTGTGAGCTAACTTTCTGATTGGATATTGTTTTGTTTCACTTGATAACCTCCAAATCGTATGCACATTTGCCCTTGGGGTTCCCCCACACATCAGGATTTCTGATCTATTTACGATTCGTAATCGGGGGGATCCGACGTTCCTCTGAGATTCAGTCATACTTAACACACCTAACACCACAGGAAAATCTGATAAGATAATCTTTAGAACCACCAAGATAATCGGTATATTATCTAGGATTGTCGGAAGGGTAGAGATCGACCTGATTATCTTGTGGTGTGTACCCAGCATATCATAGAGTAACACAGAGTGCTCTTCGAATTGCCACTCAAGTATTAGATAAGATAATAATTAGATAAGATGCTGGGCAGCTGTTTGATTCTTATCTAATACTTGAGTGGCACTTTAAAAGTAAGGCTAGTAAGGTATAGCAGTATTCTCAAACATCAAAACCAAGCATTTTTGAGTAGTAAAAAAGTCATATATACAATTCTGCTAATGCCATTTTATTGTGGTTACCTGTTAAATCCTTAAAGGGATAGTTTACCCCAAAATTAAATATATAGAATTGGCCATAAGAAGGTAAATTACAAAGAAAAGACACTTTTGTGTGTCTCACCTCACATGGTACACGGCTGGGTAGAACCAGTAAAGACTGATTTGCGACAAGAGTACCACTAGACAGTTTTTTCTGTACTTTCAGCTCCTGGACTAATCTTCCATCCACTGCTGATACCTGTCCACCTGGAAAAAAAAAAACACTGTATTACTGAACTACTGCCCATAAGCTTTAAGGAAATATGTAGATGCTCACACAAATAGGCCTAATATCTCTGGCCTGACAGACATTTAGTGGCAGGTTATGAAATTAATTTTTGTTCATCTGAACATATAGACTTGACTGCTACAGCACTGTTTTGAATGGCTTGCCAAAGAGCACTACTAAACACTTACAACAGGGGTGTCTAAACTTGGTCCTGGAAAGCCATTGTCCTGCGGAGCTTAGCTCCAACTTGCCTTAACACACCTGCCTGGAAGGTTCTAGTATGTCTAGTAAGACCTTGATCAGCATGGTTCAGGTGTGTTTAATTAGAGTTAGAGCTAAACTCTGCAGGACAGTGGCCCTTGAGGACCAAGTCTGGACATCCCTAACTTACAACAAAGAATTCAGAATGCAGCTGTAAGAATGCTGACACATGATACACTGAGGAATCACATTATTCCAGTATTTAAATCTTCTCACTGGTGACCTGTTCCCTACCAAAAAATACACTCGATGCTGCGTATCAATACGCTAACGAGAACATTCTTTGTTCGATCAGTTGTGAAGAATGTGCGTCAGACACGCCAAGAATTGGCTTAAATAACCTTGGTAGGTGACGTATCTGATTACGTGCACCTGAGGATTATAAATAGATGTGAGTCAAACACACCTGCAGGTTTCTTTATCTTCAAGGACTGCATTGTGTGTTTGTGTGCGTCAGAGAGCTGTCCTGAGTGCTGCGTTGCAGTTTCTCTTTCAAAAATAATATAAAATAAAATAAAAATAAGAGTAAATAAAAAAATAAGCCCCAGCACTTCTTCAGAACGGGCGGAGAATACTATGATCACAATGCAGGCACAGCTGTCTCCTGCACATGTCGAATCCATTCTAAACACCCTAAAGAACATCATGCTAGGTCAAAAAGTCAATGTCCATTACTTTCAGAAAGTTTTAGGTCTCATGGCAGCTGCATCCACGGTGATACCTTTGGGCCACCTGCACATAAGACCGTTTCAGTTGTGGCTCAGAGCCAGAGGATTTCATCCAAGGGCCAACCCCCAGAGGCAAATAAGGGTTATGCACCAGGGGCTTTGTACCCTTTCTATGTGGTTCAGACCACAGTTTCTGACTTTGGGTCCCACTTTAGGTCTGTGTTGTCATCGCAAGATGCTAATGACAGATGTTTCCCTCACAGACTGGTGTGTGGTCTTAAATGGCCGTCCAGCCCAAGGGATCTGGAGAGGTCATCTTCTCGACTGGCAGATCAATTGCCTCGAAATGATGGCTGTATTTCGGGCCCTGAAATACTTCCTCCAGCAGTTAAGAGGCTACCATGTCCTAGTGCGGATTGACAACATAGCAGTGGTCTCTCACATAAAACACCAGGGCGGACTGTGGTCGCGCCACCTGAACAGGCTAGTGCAACAGATTCTGCTTTGGGCACAGGACAAGTTCCTGTCCCTCAGAGCGATTTACATTCCAGGGCATATGAATATGAGAGCAGACTTTCTGTCCAGACAAGCTGTGACACACAGGGAATGGAAACTCCACCCCAAAGTAGTCAGTCAAATCTGGGAAAGATTTTACAAAGCAGAGGTGGACCTCTTTGCTTCACAGGAGACAGCACAATGTCCCCTCTACTTCTCTCTGACTCCTCCAGTTCCCCTGGGTCTGGACGTGATGGCCCATACGTGGCCCAGACTGCGTCTTTACGCAATTCCCCAGATCGCTCTGCTCCCGGGAATCCTGGCCAAGGTCTGTCAACAAGGGTCTAGCGTCTTACTGACAGTCCCCCGTTGGCCAACCAGAATGTGGTTCTCAGATCTAATATCCCTCCTCGACGGCTCACCGTGGGCCATTCTGGTCAGGAGAATTGGGTTATACAGGGTTATAGTCAAGTAACCCGAGATGTTTCCTGCAAAACTGACTTCTTTTTTTTTAATGACTTTATGGTGTTGTAATGCCACGCCATCAGAGGGAGCCCTTGCTTATGGACTGTCTGTTATCGCTCCCTCTGCTGCTTTTTGGGTTACTTCCTGTTTGGTGGCCATTTAAGGAGGCCTATACCAAACAGGCCTCGCGAAGTATTATATAGATATAGATATACTTTATTGTTAAACTTTAAGTCTGAAATTTTTCTTGCACAACAGTATGTTTGTTGCACACTCTTTACAAACACGATTCAGAAACATAAACACAACAAATAAAATATAATACAAAATGTTTTCATTTTATATGGAACTTGTTCAGTTCTAGGACAGCCTGATGTACAAAGGAATGTTTTAATTTCACTCAATTAAATATTGGGACTTTAAATCGACCATTAGATGGTAAAAGCACAAATGCATGATACAATACATGACTAGGTTTAGAAACAATATTCTTAGCCAGCTTTAAGAGGTTCTTACGATAAGAAAGTTTTTCTTTTCAAGAGGCTGTCCTACTATCTTTGAACAGATTTTAATTTGGTTTCTCAACTTTGTCTTCAGCCTCACAGACAAGCTCATGTACCAAACAGAATTGCAATACTGTAAGACACTCATAATTACAGACATAAAGAATAATCCAAGAATCTGTTTTGATGCTCCAAAAGACCTAAGACGACGCAGAAAATAAATTCTCTGCTTTGTCTTATTACACAAACTATCAATATGATCTTTCCACGATACCTTATTGTCTATTATTACACCTAAAAACTTATACTTTTCTACTTGTGAAAAGTCTAATGTTTTCACTATGTATAACTACGGGCTTTGTAAATACATCAGATGTAGACCTAAATACAATCTCCTCTGTTTTTTTAATGTTAATCACAAGAGCATTGTTATCACACCACTCCACTAATTTATTCACCTCCTGTTGGTGCAGTCCTGTACCATCTACATCAGTCAGCACAGTTATTAATGCAGTATCATCAGCGTACTTTAAGATGAACTGATTAGACCTATCCACACGACAATCATCTGTGTACGCAGTGAAAAGCATAGCGGAACTAACGCAGCCTTGGGGTGCTCCAACATTTGTTTTAACTACAGTTGACAGAGTTGTATTCAGTTTAACAATCTGAATTCTGTTTGTAAGAAAAGAAACATACCAGCGAATCAAATAGGGATTTACATCCAACCTAAGAAGTTTAGACACCAAAATATCAGCTCGAATTGTATTGAATGCTGAGGAAAAATCTAAGAAAATAGTTCTCACATAAGTATTAGGTTTATCTAAATATTTAGAAATAATATGCACCAAAGCTGCCACAGCATCCTCCATACTGCAACCTTGCTTATAGGCAAATTGACATGGATCAAGTTTGTGCTTAATAGTGCTCACCAGATGTTTAAGTAAAATTCTTTCCAAGCATTTCATTATGACTGAAGTAAGAGCTATAGGTTTATAATCCTTGCATTCCTTTGGACATGAAATTTTAGGCAGTGGTTTTATATATGAGGTTTTCCATAACCTAGGAACAACCTGCGTGTCAATAGGTTCCTGAAAAATTGGTTGCCACACTGGCGCCAACTCATAAGCAAAATTTTTTAAAAGACAAGGACTACATCCATCAGGTCCCGCCGCTTTTGTCTTGTTTTTTGCCATAGTTTTGTCTTGCTTAATTGCCATAGTTTTTGCCTAGTTTCATAGCCTTGTTTATTTTGCTACTTTGGACTGCTCACTTGGACTTTGACCTTCTGCCTGTTTATTTGGATTACGCTTTTGTCTTGCCTTCGGTTTACTGTTTGTTTGGAGATCGACCCTGCCTGTCTTGACTATGCTGTGTTTAATAAAGCTCGCATCTGGATCTAACACGCTTCATTAGAGTCCCGTTACAGAATACTTCACCTCCCAAAGATCCAGCAGCTTACAACACACACAACCAACAATCAACCATGGATCCAGCATCACGCCTCGTTAAACTCCGTCAAGGTAACGGCCCATTGAACAGTATGTTATGGACTTTTGTGAACTTTGTCACTTGGTGGATTTTAAAGAAAGCTTTCTTAAGGACATTTTCTTTTTTGGTTTGGACAAAGACATTTCAATCAAAATGCCAGGTCATCACCGCCACTGGTCTGTAGTACGTTATATTGACTATGCTTTGTTGCTGGCTGGATCGGCATTTACTGTGGGGATCGCTAATGACAAACCCTACCATCCTCCAGTACCAGCCACACCAAAATGCTTACACATCATGTCGGGTATTGTTAACGTCATGCCAGAGCCCTCTCATGCCATGCCTACCAAGCCTGCTCACGTCGTGTTAAGCAAACCAGAGACCTCTCATGCCAAGCCTGCCAAGCTAAAGCCTGCTCACGTCACACCTGCCAAGCCAAAGTCTGCTCAAGTCATGTCCACTAAGCCAAAGCCTGCTCATGTCACACCTGCCAAGCCAAAGCCTGCTCAAGTCACATCCACCAAGCCAAAGTCTGCTCACGTCACATCTACCAAGCCACAGTTTACTCACGTCACGTCTGCCGCTCCAAGGCCTTCTCACGCCATCCCTGCTTACACCAAGCCTGCCGCTCCAGGGCCTGCTCACGCCATGCCTGCCGCTCCAGGGCCTGCTCACGCCATGCCTGCCGCTCCAGGGCCTGCTCACGCTATGCCTGCCGCTCCAGGGCCTGCTCACGCCATGCCTGCCGTTCCAGAGTCTGCACCTGTCATGGCTGCCATCCCCGAGCCAGTCCACAAGATGGCCACCATCCCCGAGCCAGTCCACAAGATGGCCGCCATCCCCGAGCCAGTCCACAAGATGGCTGCCATCCCCAAGCCTGTTCACAAGATGGCCACCATCCCCAAGTCTGTTCACAAGATGGCCACCCCATCTGAGTCCCCGGCCAAGATGGCTGCTACGCCTGAGCCCTATCAATCCAAAATCACCTCATTTGAATCGCATCCCATATCTGCTACACCCCAAGCTAATCAAGTGATGCCTGATCCTCCGGTGTCAAGTCAAGTCAGGGCTGCACGTTCAGTGCCAAATCAAGTGACAGTTTCCTGAGCCACGTCAAGTTACAGCTGTTACTTCTGAATCAAGTCAAGTTACAGCTGTAGTTCTTGAATCAAGTCAAGTCACAGCTGTCCTCCATGAGTCAAGCCAAGTCACAGCTGTTCTCCATGAGTCAAGCCAAGTCACAACTGTTGTTCCTGAGTCAAGCAAAATTACAGCTGGGTGGTCTATGTTAAGCCAAACCACAGTTGATCTTCATGAGCCAAGCCAAGTTACAGCAGATCTTCATGAGCCAAGTCAAGTTGCTGCTGTTGTCCCCAAGCCAAGCCACAGTCGATCTTCCTGAGCAAGTCAAGTCACAGCTGGTCTTCACGAGCCAGGTCAAGTCACAGCTGATCTTCCTGAGCCAAGTCAAGTCACAGCTGTTCTTCATGAGTCAAGTCAAGTCACGGCAGACCTCCCTGAGTCAAGTCAAGTCACAGCAGACCTCCCTGAATCAAGTCAAGAAACAGCTGCGCTCCTAACAGAGCCTCTTCACGACATAGTTGCTAGTACAGGGCCTCGCCAAGCCACGGCCGTCCTGCCAGAACCTCACCAGGTCCCGTCTGACCTTCCAACGCCACGTCACATCTCAGCTGATCCTCTAGAGTCTCGTCACGTCTCAGCTGACCTCCTAGAGCCTTGTCACGTCTCAGCCGACCCCCCAGAACCTCGTCACGTATCAGCTGACATCCCAAAGCCTTGCCAGGTCTTGTCTCAGCTCCCAAGCCATGCAGAGCCCAGGCTCCCAGGCCACGTCCATTAATGAACTCACTGCCACGTTGGTCCATGAGTCTGCTCCAGAGATCTTGTCTGACCATGAATTTGCGCCAATACCTCCTGAGGTGTCAGCATGCACCGTAGAACCTCCTAAGGAGGTGGCGTCCATTGATGAACTCACTGCCACGTCCGACCATGAGTTTGCGCCAATGCCCCCGGAGGTGGCGGCTCCGGCTGCAGAACCCCCTAAGGGGGCGGCGTCCTCCTATGAACTCTCTGCCTGTCATGTCATGGCCAAGGAGGCCAATCATGAACCCAATGCTCTGATATGGATGTTCCACTGTGGGTATCTTTGCTTCTGTCTGCTCTGCCTGCTCTGCCTGCTCTGCCTGCCCCGCCATGGCTCCCTGCTCTGCCTGCTCTGCCTGCCCCGCCATGGCTGCCTGCTCTGCCTGCCCCACCATGGCTGCCTGCTCTGCCTGCCCCGCCATGGCTACCTGCTCCGCCATGGCTCCAGGTTCCTTGGAATCTAACATGGTGGACTTCTGCTCCAGTGTACCACTGCCTGCCACAGTTCCACAGCCCAGGTCCTCCAAGGTTCCATTGTCTGCCACTGCTCCACGGCCCAGGCCCTCCAGTGTTTCACGGTCTGCTACTGTTCCATGGCCCAGGTCCTCCAGTGCTACACTGTCTGTCCCTGCTCCACGATCCAGGCCCACCTCCTCTGCACGGACCTGGCCCCCCGTCCCACCCCCTGTTTTGCCTCTGTTCCCCCACCCTCCTGGACTGTTGTTGTTTTGAGCACCAGGAGTCGCTCCTAGAGGGCGGGATTCTGTAACGCCATGCCATCAGAGGGAGCCCTTGCTTATGGACTGTCTGTTACCACTCCCTCTGCTGCTTCTTGGGTTACTTCCTGTTTGGTGGCCATTTAAGGAGGCCTATACCAAACAGGCCTCGCGAAGTATTGTTTTGCCTGTGTGGACTCTACCAAGCGTTTTTCCTGATTTCATTGCCTTGTTTGTTATTTCCACGGTTTTGTTTTCTTGTCATAGTTTTTGTCTTGTTTTTTGCCATAGTTTTGTCTTGCTTAATTGCCATAGTTTTTGCCTAGTTTCATAGCCTTGTTTATTTTGCTACTTTGGACTTTGACCTTCTGCCTGTTTATTTGGATTACGCTTTTGTCTTTCCTTCGGTTTACTGTTTGTTTGGAGATTGACCCTGCCTTTCTTGACTACGCTGTGTTTAATAAAACTCGCATCTGGATCTAACACGCTTCACTAGAGTCCCATTACAGGTGTTATCTCTACATACATCAGCAATATCATTTTTACAGTTTTTCTTAATCGTTTTGACACATTTCTCTAAAGAAATGTATTTTCTCTCAAAATAATTAACACAGCTATCTAAACACAAACTTATTTTACAGTTTTTCACATATATATATATATATATATATATATATATATATATATATATGTATGTGTGTGTGTGTGTGTGTGTGTGTGTGATATACTGTACAGTATATAGTAATTATTTTGCAATAAAAAAAGATACATAAACATACACACACTCAACAGAAATCACACCTATGTTTAGTGAATATACCAAATAAAAAAGGCAAAATACATACACGTGTATATAGATAGATAGATAGATAGATAGATATACATACATGTACACTTATGCACACACGCACACACACACATATACATCTATATATGTGTGTGTATTTTTTTCTTTTTTTTGGTATATTCACTAAACTTGTGTGTGTACAGTGTGTGTATGTTTTTTGAGTGCGTGTATGTTTATGTATCTTTTTTATTGCAAATATAATATATCATATTATATTTTATTGTGAATTATATATAAATGTTTGTGATTTATGTAAAACCAATAGAAGGAGCTACAGCTGATTTTTTCAGATATTATAAAGTATTGGTTGTATTACAGTTTTTTTCAGTCAATTTGACACATTTCTCCAAATTCAGGTCACTGTTCTCAAAACAGTTAACACAGTGATCTCAACACCTTGTAATTGTTGTAAACAGACTGTTTTTATTCATTTCATACATAGTACAAATAATGTGCATAATTTTCTCAAAACACTCTGCACAAAACTCCTGTTTTACTCCAAACTGAAGCCTGATTTGTTCACGTTTGTGTAGCTGCACACTCCAATGGCGCTTAAGCCCGCCAGAAAGGGGCAGCGCCATTCATCAGATCATTCTCCTTCTGCGACAAGGATCATCTCTTCGCTAACTCTGCAAACAAGAAGCCGAAGAAGGAAGAAGCTCAGCCTATAGCTCGCCGCCGTTGAAGAGCCCCGACAGTGGAAAAAGCGGTAAGCCTTCCCCTATGGCCATCCGGCACTTTTCACAGTTGCTAAAAAACTAAACCCCATTTTCTAAACCAAATTCTCAATAGCCTAAACCAATTTGTCAAATAAATCACTCCTTCTGCAAAACCTTAAACAAGTTTAGGCAGTTTAGACACTGTTTGCAGATCTCATGCACTCTTTTTACAAAACTCTAAACATATTCTCACTCACTAAGACACAATTTGCTCTGTGTTGAACTTGTGATGCAAAACCCTAAATACAAGAAAGCAAAAGTTAAGCACAACTGCAACACGGCTGTCATCGTTTCCACACAATACTTCAAAATTCTTCACACTTGTTTCTAAATATTTAAATATACAAAATATAAGCTAGTTGAATGTGCACAGAAGGCATGAGTGCATCTGTCAATCTGAGAGGTACAGAAGGGTCTGAATACGATATATATATATATATATATATATATATATAATTGCACATAAGAAAGTAATCGCACCTAAGAAAGAAATCATACCTGAGTTTGGTGAATATACCAAAAAAAGGAAAAAAATATATAATTTTTGCTTTTTTTGGTATATTTACCAAACTTTAGGTGTGATTTCTTTGTAGTGTATGTGTGTTTTTTGAGTGTGTGTATGTTTATGTATCTTTTCTTATTGTAAAATAATTACTTTATACAGTAAACACTCCTTTTTTTGCAATTACATGTGCTGGACAATGTGTTCTCCATTTTTTGATGTAGTGTCTAATGAATGATCTGTAGTGTGTATAGTATTGATTAATGTGTGTATGATTTGAAAGCTTTGTTTGATTTTGAGTACAGGTGAAATGGTTTTGAAGCGATTGTTTGATTTTGCCAGAAGAGTCAGGGGTTCTGTGAATTTAGTTTGAATATTTGGATTTGTGTTTAAGGTTTTGAGAAAATGAGTGATGGTTTCAAAAAATGTGTTTTAGCATTTCAGAAAAACTGTAAAAGAGCAAATTTTTTAGCAAATTTCCTGGCAACATTGTTTCAAATGTCGCGTTGAGAGTGTGACTCGTGCAGTAATTTTGCACGATGCAGAAGGGCAGTGAGATGCAGAGACTGCACAGACACCTATGCAGAGACTGCACACTCACTCATATATAATGCTCTCACGTAGAGTATGACTCTCGCTCTCCTCTGTTCAGAGACTGTCTTCTCCGTGAAGACAGCCCCACTCTCCTGTTTCTCTTCTCTCAGGGAGCTCGGAGAAAGAAACAACTCACAGGACTGAGCAACCGGGTTTGAGTGATCCCATGCCAGCTGAAAGCCTGTGTGCTCACTCTCCCTGCAGCACTTTGATCCACCGGATCAGCGCCATTTGTTAAGCCATTTGTGGATTCATCCTTCTGGGCGGATCAGAGTAGAATTCTGTCACCAATAACTTCATATCACTGACAGCACTGCATTTGTGTGTGCGTCATTGAAACTACGCTCACTAATACAGGCTGCTTTCACTTTGAAAGCATAAGTCTGGCTCTCAATTCTCTGTTTGTGAATCGCCTTCTCAACTAAGGCAGCCCACTCATCCATTTCTCTTCTCTCAGCAAGCTCGGAGAAAGAAACGGTGAAGCCACGGAGTTGAGAAAACGTGTTTGAGTGATCGCACACCGGCAACGAGCCTGCATGCTCACTTTCCCCCGCCACTTTGATCCACCAGCGTGTTTTACACGTGAAGAGAGAGAAAACGCGCCTCTTTGCATCGAGCGGCTTAATCCCTCTATGTGGATTGGAATGGAAGGCTGTCACTAATGATTTTATTTCACTAACAGCATTGCATTTGTGTGTGCGTCCCTGAAGCTGTGCTCACTAACACAGGCTGCTTTCAACTTAAAAGCATAAGTCTGGCTCTCAATTCTCCGTTTGTGAATCGGCTTCTCAACTAAGGCAGCCCGCTCATACATTTCTCTTCACACAGCGAGCTTGGAGAAGGAAACAGTGAAGTCACAGAGTTGAGAAACCATTTTTGAGTGATCGCACACCAGCAACGAGCCTGCATGCTCACTCTCCCCCGGCACTTTGATCTCATGTTTTACACGTGAAGAGAGAGAAAATGGCCCTCATTACATGGAGCGTCTCAATCCCTCTAGGCGGATCAGATTGGAAGGCTGCCACTGATGATTTCATATCGCTGACAGCCTTGGATCTGAGTGCGCTGTATGCCTGGGACAGCGTGTGTGTCTCACTCTGCACGAGTGGCTTTTATCCTTTAAGACGGATGCATGCTGCACTTTTGCTGAGAGGAAGAGGTGAGGAGTAGTTCTCCCTTTGGCTGGAACTCCCTAAAAACAGCTTGCTTTCATCCTCCATCCCTCCGTACCTTGGAATGATGGAGTTATGTTCTCTGCGGGTCACACCCTACAGGTGCAGTGCATACCCAAATAATTTATTGCTGAGATAGCAGATCAAAGAGCAAAAATTCCTCTTCATACTCTTTCACTAGCGAATTCAGGCACGTTGAGCCTTCATTCGCACAAAATATTTCCTCTCACATCCCGGCTATTGGCCTGGGCAGCCATACGGATGTGTCAGGTTGGGTCCTAAACACAATTCAACGAGGCTACTCGCTTCAGTTCGCTCGCCAGCCACCTGGCTCAAGGAGTCTTATTCGAACTTCTGTCTCGGACAACAAAGCTCTCGTTCTCCAACAGGAAGTGCAAACACTGCTTGCAAAAGTTGCCGTGAATGAAGTGCCGCCAGCAAGTAAGGCTTTTCAGCCACTACTTCTTCGTCCCAAAAGAGGTGGCGGGCTCAGACCCATTATGGAACTCAGACATCTGAATCACTCACTAATGTGCTGGTCATTCAAGATGTTAACCCTCTGGGGTCTGAGGTGATTTTGGGGCCCTTTAGATGTTTTGACATGCCCGGCATTTGTGCTTATTTCAGCTACTTATAACATACTATGGGCCAACATATATTTATTTTTTTTTTTTGTAATCAGCACAAACGGTGCTACAATAATATGAGAGCAAGATGGATGTACATGTTTGCATTTTTTAGAAAAAAAAACATTATGCGTGGTTAGTAAGTTTTGGGAAAATAAATGTAGCTGAAACAAGGCCATAAAACTCATACTGAATAGTCCTGAACAAGGCTTTTGAGTAATCACTCTTGTAGGCTAGAATATTTACTTCAAAATGGTGTGTAAATTATCATGCTTACTCTTTCACAGAAAACATTATATTGATGTAAATTTTCTAAGACATGTTTTGTGATAGAAAGCCGTATGCGAGGGAGGGATAATGGCCATGAATATTTAGTGATTCACACCTGAGAGACAAAAGGCCGTCCCCTAATGGCCCATCAGTGTGACTGTCACTATGAGGCAGGTAACAAAGAATGTGAGAAGAGTAAAAGAATGGAAGGTTTTGGTCATTTGTATTTTATCTACAACACAATATAATCAAAACATACATAATGATGGTCAAAGATTATTATTTTACTCACTGACCTAACCAAAGATATGTGAACAGACCTTGTGTCATTCCTGTTCAGCAAGTGAAACTTATAAACCATACCTGATATTTAGGTGTTTGCTGCTTCTTTCCATGGATTCAAGATAAAAAAAAAATCATAATCATAATCATAGGTGAATTCTGTGTTATTCCTCTCAGCGTGTCTTCTTTTTTCTGAAGGTAAATTCTGCTATTTCTCTCAGCGTGTCTTCTTCCAGAAATAAACAGTAGCCGAGATAAACTTGATGAATCGTCAAGCTTTGTTTACGATGATGTGGGCACTAACATGCTGCGCCTTGCACGTGGCTATTTGTCATATCAAAAGCAAAAGCAGCTCGTGGGCATGATCACATTAAAAATAATTAGCTCTGAGGGAAAAACTATGCATCACGTTGGTTTCATACGGATTACTTTAGCACAGAATATTTGTATTTGATAAGACTTGATTTATTTAAAAGTAGCTTTCTATAGATATATCTCTCCTGTCTGTGTGCCGAGTATTCACTGAGTTTAGGTTCATTTTATTGACGCATTTCTAAAAGCCATTCGCAGAGACAGTGAAGACTGAGAAAGCACCCTGTTTATTTTCTTTAATTTAAAGCAGCACACAGTTCAGTTTTTATTGTCAGTGTGCACAAATAAAAGTATACACTTAATGGTTTCTAATGATGTATAACACTTATTTGTGTGACCAAAATTGACAGAGTATTTTTAGTGTCTTTCGCACTGATTAAAAAACATGAGCTGATCACGCCGGTGTGACCGTCGACCCCAGGGAGTTAACTATTAAACAGATCCTCGTGCATATCTGCCCCGGGGACTGGCTTTTGACAGTGGATCTGATAGATGCTTGCTTTCACATCCACATAGACCGTTCTTGAGATTCGCGTTCAAGGGAGTGGTCTGTCAGTATTCAGTCCTTCGGTTTGGACTGTCCCTGGCTCCTCACACTTCATGAAGTGCATAGAGGTGGCTCCCTCTGAGGCAGATGTGAATCCGCATACTAAATTGCGTCGATGACTGGCTAGTTCTAGCAAATGAGAACGTGAACTGGTCGCTCACAAGGAGCTGCTACTCAGCCCCTTAGAGCGCCTCGGGTTGATTATCAATCCACACAAGAGTCAGTTATTACCCAGACAGAGGGTGGTCTTTCTGGGAACTATTCTAGACTCGCCCGGATGTGGGAGTGGATTACGCCGGAACTATTTATGATTCAGCAATTGGCAGCTTCTCTCAAACCAGGGACCGAACGACCCTTGAAGATTTTTCAGAGGATGCTCGGCTTAATGGCGGACACCTCCTCTATGATATCTTTGGGCCTGCTACTCTGCGGGCCCCTCCAATTTTGGCTCAAAGTTCGTATCCTGTCCCACACCTGGCGCCTGGGATGACTTTATGTCAAGGTGGATCACCGCTGTATCAAGGCCATGTGCCCTTGGATGCCTCTCGCCTGTTCCAAACAGGTGTACGGTTGGGTCTGACCTTTCGAAGGAAAGTAGTTACGACAGACGCCTCTATTTTGGGTTGGGGCGCTCTGTTGAAGGGCTATCCAGCATTCAGCTCCTGGTCAGTCCCGGAGCAATGCTTGCATATCAACTGCCTGGAGATGCTGGAAGTTTCCTTAGACCTCAAGAACTCCCAGTATGACAGTATGTGTGTGCCTACATAAATAGTCAAGACAGTCTCAGGTAACATCCTTTGCCCTGTTAGGGCATTGAGGACATACCTGGAGCGCTCTAGCCTGTTTTGACAGACAGAGCAGCCCTTTGTTTGCTTTGGCGGCCATCAGAAAGGACTTCCAGTCAAAAAGCAGTGTCTTTCCTGCTGGATAGGTAATGTTATAGCCCTGGCTTATGCCTCAGCGGGCTTGCAATGCCCTATAGGTGTAAGGGCCCACTCCATGAGAGGGATGGCCTCCTCCTGGGCGTGGTCTAGCAGGATTTCTATTGGTGAGATTTGTGCGGCCGCCAGCTGGTTGTCGCCGTCCACTTTTGCCAGATATTATAACTTGGAAGTTCCCGCCCTGCAGGCACAGGTTCTCTCTGTTTAAGTGCCTGTTTTTCCCTAGGGTGAACAGAACTATGTTATGTTAACCTACTTTTAGCCGGGACATGTTATGCTCTAGGGGCCCTTATAGTGCTTTGAGACTGGGATAGTGGTTGGCTCCGCCCTTTCTGGCGGGCTGAAGCGCCAGTGGTTTGTGCAGCTACACAAACTTGAACAAATCAGGCTTAAGTTTGGAGTAAAACAGGAGTTTTCCTCATACACGTCTTCGGCGCAACACTCGTTCCCTTATCTCAGGGAACAGAGGTTACGTTAGTAACCGAAGCGTTTTCCTAGTCATTTACACATTTATCACAATTGCTTTAGAGTAATAATAAAAACAAAAATATACAAAGAGCACAAAAGAATATACAATAAATAAATAAATAAAAGGTGGGGGAGGGGAGTAAAAACAGAGGTACAAGTCTATAAGGCAGGGGTGATCAACCCTGTTTCTGTAGATCTACCTTTCTGCAGAGTGGGTAGGGGTGTAATGAGTGACAAGAAGAAGAGTGGAACAGGTAGAATGAGATGAGCAGAGAGGACAGGAGAAGGAAAGGGGAGAGGAGTAGAGGGGAAGGAAAAGGAGAAGAGATGAGTAGAGAGGAGCTCACTGGTGTAGTGGAAAGAACAAGAGGAGAAACTGTAAGAAGACATGGACATGGAGGAAGTGGACAACAGGGTCAAAGGGGTTGACGGAGAGGTAGAATTTGCAGATGAAGATTTAAAATAATTTCTGTGCAATAATTAAAACGTGTGTTTATAATATAATCTGTTTTGCTGGGTAAACATTAGCTGGGTAAAAATCACAAAATCACTCATTAAAGTAAGGTTCTTATGACATACTAATAGTTTCATTGTTGATTGTATACTCAATATTATAATCATGAAATGCAAGATTGACTTTTGTTAACACAGGATTCCTTGAATGAATAAAGTGCTGTAAATGAAAGTATGCATATTTAAAAATGTACCCAAATACAAGAAATGCAAACATTTTTATTAAAAACTTTTCATTTTGCAGCATTATAACTTTAGCACACAGCAAAAATCCAGGTGTCAAGGATTTTTGGAGTAAAGAGTTAAACTTGTGGTGTTGAATTTTAGAGGATTAACACTAGCTACTGTAAACAGCACCCTCTGGCCGGTGTAAACACAGAGAGTAACCCTTATTAACACTGTTAAGTGTTATCAGTCATATCTGGAACATTTGCTCGTGTGCACGCCTCACCCATTTAAAATATTTTTCACAGAAGCCATTTTGTTTGCTCGCGATGTGGAGCATATGAGGACAGGAAACAGGAAATACAGCGTTAAATGTTACCCACAAAATGTGTTTTGTAATATCATATTGTTTAATAACGATATTTATGTGCTGTATGTGACTAAACTTTTCTCAAAGACATTTTTTTCCACTTGCAATGCGGAACAGACCAGAGTGCTGTGTACTCCTAAACTTTTTCTCAGAGAGATATTTTCTTTCACTCACAATGCGTGACAGGTTTTATCAAGGAAAACACCATAAGTGTTTTATGTCAGTTGTGGTATTTATATTTTATATTTTATATTTTATAAGATAATATTACTTTACGAAGATATTTATAATGATATAGCTGCAAGCAGAAATTACCGGGGTTCGAGCAAATAAAGCCTTTAAGGTGCTATGGCTTTAGGGTGTAGTCCAAACCAAAATACATGACTAACATTTTCTTTGTTTTCTTTTAAGTTTTTCAGACTTTTGGGTACAGTAGATCATGATTATCTTATTAAGTGGCCCTGTTATCACTGTCCAAATGCAAATGTTCAACATTTTTTTGATAATTGTTTACCTAAAGTGTCCCGAGAATTTTATTGTAGTGGTTTTATTGATTTTGAGTTAAAAAAAAACCTAGGACTAGTTTACAGAAGTTTTTTAAATAATATCAAATATTTAAATAACAGTTGGATTGATAATAATGGTCCTAGAGGCAAAGTTGTTCAGAATGAGGGAATATATCATATGATATGAAGATCTAGTGTTTGTGTGAATATAGTTGCATTTTTTAGTAATTTGAGGCCATTTACCATACACAGCTTGTGTTTCTGAAGCCTTTTTAACTGTTATAGCGCCACCTATGGTCTGATCACCATGAAACTTTGCATGCTTGTTAAGAGTCATCAGACACATGTTCTCACCAATTTTTGTAAAGTTTTGAGTTTTCGTTTAGGTTTTATACGCTTTTGGGTATATGTGGCCACGCCCCTTTTGTAAATGACCCCGTTATAGCTAACCAAAGGACAAAATTCCACATTTTTTTGATAATTATTGATCTAGGGAGTCCAGAGAATATTACTGCAGTGGTTTGATCAAGATTGAGCGAAAAACCTAGGACTAGTTCGCAAAAGTAGGTTTTTCACATATTTGTGAATATTTAATGAACGATTTGATTGACAGTAATGGTTCTTGAGGCAAAGTTGTTCATCATGAGGAGATCTATCAAATGATATGCATATTGTGTGGATGTGTGAAACACCACGTGATTACAGAGCCATAAAACTTGTTACCGCCAACTAGTGGCCGATTTGTTTCAGAATTCTTACAGACCTTTAGGACCATGAGTCGAACATGCCCAGTGAGTTTCGTTCCGATCGGCCTCCGTTAACCTTGTCTAATAGGTGCTCAAACTTCATTGGCCAATGGCGGCCATGTTTTTTGAGATACGCAAATGTCCTTACAGACACTTGTGCCACTTTGGACAAAGGGACTGCAAACCAACAATTGCATAGTTATAGTCATTCTTATGTTTTTTTAGGCTTATAGCGCCACCAAGTGGCAGAGCTGTGCATTTTTTTTTTTATTTGACCAAAGATTGAGCTTATACACATGTGTACAGAGTTTGGTGAAGATATCTCATTCTATTCAAAAGTTATAGCCGAATGTAGCAATTGGCTAACGTTAGCATAAAATGTTTTGTCGTTCCTATGCGACCGTGAGTTGAAATTTCAACTTTTTTTTGATAATTATTGATATTCACTGTCCAGAGAATATTTCAGCACTGGTTTGGTTTCGATCGATCGAAAAACCTAGGACTAGTTCGCAAAATGGGTTTCGGACATAACGCCATTTTGCGGAAAAAACGGACTTCATACGAAAAATCTGTGCCAATACAAGGATTGCAACGATGTAAAGTTTTTGAGTCTACGACAAAAATTGTACGAGCTACGGCCAAAAATGTAAAAAAAGGTAGTTTTTTGCGCTGTAACGCCCCCTTTAGGCCGATTGGGGCGAGACTTTGATAGGTTCTTCCCAAATTGAGCTCTACGATCTGGCAAAGTTTCAAGTCTCTAGGCCTTACGGTTTGGTCTGCACGATCAGTTTTACGGCGGAAGAATAATAATAAAAATCTTAACAATTACAATAGGGTTTCAGCACTATGTGCTCGAACCCCTAATTATGCTGTTTGTGCCTAAACGTTTCTCACAGATTTTAATTGCTATGCAGTGCTGATGCAGAGGTTGCCTGTAACAGGGAAACATAAGTAGTAAGTGTTTTACCTCATTTAAAATATGTATTTTATAACATCACATTGATTAATAGTAATATTTATGTGTTGTGCACTCCTAAACTTTTTTTCAGAGATATTTTCTTTCACTCATGATCCAGAGCAGACGGGGAAGTTGGTTTTTATCAAGAAAAACATCGAAAGTAAGTGTTTTGTCTCGTTTACATTATGTATTATATAGGATAATATTACTTTATGAAGATATTTGTATGCTGTGTGCACCTAAAGGAGCCTAGACATTTCTCACAGATTTGAATTGCTATGTAGTGCAGACGTAGAGGTTGCTTTTAACAGGAAAATGTAGGATCCAGCAGCTTTTCACCCGGACACTGGCAAGGTATGGACATAGCAAGACTGTTATTAGCACTCGAGCAGGGCACACGATCACTCGAGGGCTATATTCAAGAGTATTTGGCCATTGCACATTATTCTGATCTGCCGGACTGTGTGGTTATAGACTTTTTTTGCGAAGGTGTTAATCAGCCGCTGAAATCATGGTTCATTCGCAAGGGTCCGCTTTCATCACTCTGTTGGTTTGTGGACTTTGCTTTATTCTGTGTGGGCTCACCATTCACTGTGGGTGTCGCGGAGGAGGAACACGACAACGCGAAGTTTAGTCCATCACAAGCCCTGGGACATTCAAGTCTGATGATCGTCAAGTCAAGTTACAGCTGTTGTTCCTGAGTCAAGTCAAGTCAGAGTCATCAGAGCTGAGCTTCCAGAACATTGTTCCATCACTGCTGTCATCATGTCATCATGTCCTGGGTCAAGCCCCATTTCGGATGTTCTTCCAAAGCCACGTCATGTCACAGCTGTCCTCTCAAAGCCACATCACATCACAGCCGATCGTCGAGAGTCAAGTCACGTCACATCACAGCCGGTCTCCAAGAGTCTCGTCACGTCACAGCTGATCTTCATGAGCCAAGTCACATATCAGCTGGTCGTCCAGAGTCATGTCACGTCTCGTCTGACCTCCCAGAGCCTTGTCACGTCCTGTCTGACCTCTCAGAGCCATGCTATGTCTCGTCTGACCTTCCAAGGTCTCGACCTATCATGATGGCCAGTGTGATGGACCCACCACTGATGTCAGTGCAGGCTGCAGGCATCCCAGTAACATCAGTGCCTTCAAGCACAACCATTATAGAGATCCTGCCACCCGCTGTTCTTCCTCCCCTAATGGTGGTTTCATGTTGGCTGCACACTGTGCTCCAGAAGCCTCGTCTGTCCACAAGTCTGCTCCAGAGGCCTTGTCTGTCCACGAGTCTGCGCCAGTGCCCCTGGAGGTACGGTGGGTGGTGTCCACTTACGAACTCTCAGCCTGTCCTGTCATGATTACGGAGGCTGTCTGCGAACTCCCGCCTGATCCTGAACCAGCCACGGAGGCCCTTTATGAACTCTCGCCTGGTCCTGAACCAGCCACAGAAGCCATGTATGAACCCCCTGCTCATTCTGTTCTGGCAATGGAAGCCACCTATGAACTCTCAGCCCTGCCTGCCACAGCCAGGGATGTCAGCTGTTAATGCCCTGTCTGTCATGTTCTGGCCATGGAGGCCATGTATGAACTCTCTGCCCCTCCTGTCACGGCTATGGAGGCCGTCACTGAGCTTTCTGCCTGTCCTGTAACGGCTATAAAGCCCATCATTGTACTCTCTGCCCATCCTGTTACAGTGATGGACGTCATCTATGAACGCCCTGTCCGTTCTGTCCCGGCCAAGGAGGCCTTGTACGAACTGTCAGACCTGTTACGGCCACGGAGGCTGCCTCTGAACATTTTCCCTGCTCTGAACCAGCCATGCTCTAGAAGAGTAACCTTGAACTTCTAGCCTTGTCTGTTGTGCTTACGGAGACTGTTACTAGGCCAACTGTTTTCCCTGCCTCTCTCTTTGTTGCTCTGTCTGCCTCTTCTGTACCTCTTTTCCCCAGGTCCCAGTCCATGCCGTGGGTATCAGTTCCACCCTGGAGGGCCCCTGCTTCATCGGCTCCACCCTGTTGGGCTCCAGCTCCACCTGCTCCGCCCTGGTGGGCTCTTCCGCCTGCTCTGCCCTGGTGGGTTCCTGCTCCATCTGCTCCGCCATGGGGAACTTCGGTCTGCTCACCACCAGATGTCGCCCTCTCATTCCATTGACATTTACATTTACATGGACTGTTGCACCACACCCCGGACTACGTTCCCCATCATCCATTGTGCCGATCACATGCATCCAATCAGACACCCTATATAAGCCTTGGACTTCCTCTTGCCATTCGCCGAGTATTGTATGTTGCATATAGCACTCGCCTAGTGTTTCTTGTTTTTTTCTTGTTTTGTCTGTTTCCCTGCCTGCCCTGTGGATCTCTCGCATGTGTTTTGGATACCCTTTTGCCTAACCCCCTGGATTACGTTCTCCGCTGATCGACCCTCGCCTGTTTCACGAACCCCCGCCTGTTGTACCTGTCTATCATTGTTCAACTCCAAACCTGTATATGACCATGTCTTTGCCTTTGTTATTTAATAAAAGCTTGCATTTGGATCCGCCTGCTTCACGTCTCTCTCACCCCGTAACAATATTGATTTACAGCGATATTACAGTTTTTTTGAAATGCTAAAACACATTTTTGAAACCATCACTCATTTTCTCAAAACCTTAAACACAAATCCAAATGTTCAAACTAAATTTACAGAACCCCTGACTCTTCTGGGAAAATTAAACAATTACTTCAAAACCATTTCACCTGTACTCAAAATCAAACACATATTAGTCAATACTATACGCTCTACAGATCATTCATTAGACACTACATCAAAAAATGGTTGATTCATGATTTTGTCTGAGCTATTAAAAATTAAAGAATTCATATTTTCTCATTTTAGGTGTATTATCTTATTATTTTACTGGATAGAATAAGTACGTTTTAGGCTAAATTTCAATTTCAAGTCCCATATCCTCGCGAGTCGCGACTCATCAAGTCATCTTGTTACAGAGAGGACTCTCTTTTCATTATTTTCCGGCTTTAGCAAGTTAACTGTTCGCCTACATCAGAAACAAGTTTCTCAGTTATGAGGAGAATAGTAGACTGGCTCCGATCTTCAATGGCATGGGACAGATTAGTGAAAGAAAGAATTCTGTAAAAATAAATAAATAATTAAATAAAAAGAGGCGGCTTTTCTGCTAGGGATGTGATGGTGACAGTTGTATGTTACTTTGGATTTTAGTGGCGATTTGGCGTCAAGCAATTGTTAGTTTTTAGCTCGTTTAAGTTTTCCCTCTTTTCCTTACTGTCCTAAGCTTTTAAATAGGTCTAGCTCATAAATGCACCCTGCGCATTTTACTTTCACTTTTAAATTAGCGACAATTCGGCGTCAGTTGCTTAAATGCAATTCAAGCAACAAGTTAATACAACGTTACACTATCTTAGCCTGTAAATTAATGATAGAATGTTTATTAACAAAACAAATAAAAATAGCTTACACCATGCTATATGTCTAGGCTAATATAAAATAAACAAATAACGTAGGCTACACTCATCGCCATGATCGCCATGATGGTGAGGTCAATTGAAACTTAAAAAAAAAAAAAATAATAAAACAAAACATCTAAACCTCTGTTTAGACATTCTCAAATAATATTTGTGGATATATGACAGAAATCAAATCAAACTGTAATGTTGTTTGTGGAGTTGTTTAATCTGAGATTTTTAATGTTTTCATTTATTTAAGTTCATTTTATCTTTGGCTGTGACTGATTCGTGTGTTTCTCTTTCTTTCTGTGATTCTGCTTGTAAACAGCAGGTGTTCATCATTATTGGTCAATCATGACATAATTATCTCCTTAACTCCAACACTGTGTCAATGCTACTTGAACACTCTGTAGTGTGGAAACACATGAACACTGAGCAGGGTTTGTTTAACACTGGGAAATATTACATAAACTTTACCTGTTTCATTCACGTAAGACTGATGCATTTGAATCACATTAAGTTTAATTGATTTGTTTAAATTAAAACTATGTAATCCAAATGCATGGAACTTTCGTACATAATTGAATTACATAAAGTTTAAGTTTAGGCTGAAATATTTTTTTGAGTGTACATAAAGTTTAAACACTGGAACCAAATAAGAAACGTAGAACATTTATTAGCAAAACGAATAAGAAAGAAATTACACAAAGTTTAAATAAAGTAAAAATCAGCAAACACTGTAGAACCAAATAAATAAGAAACAAATGTTCAAAAAACTTCCAAAATCACCACATATAAACGGCAAAAGTCAACAGGTTTTTCAAAATGAAAAACATTGCCAAACATGAGCGTTTGCGTTTTGCTTCTAAACTAAATCTTCCACTATCGTCTTGTCTCTTTCACCTGACCACACTCTTTTTACTCTTTGTACAGCAGTCATTGTTAATTCTAAATGTATTTTAATGTAGAATATATGTTACATAAATATATGAAATATAGAACATATGGGCTAAAAAACAGTGCTGCTGGCTAGTCTGCCAGTGGGTGCTGTGTGGCAGCTGTGTCAGGTTGAGCAGTCGAGTGCAGTAGCTCTCCACCGACTGCTGACCAAAAGCACGATGGGAAACGCCTGGATGACAGCACAGCTTAAAGTTCATTGGTTCAGACAACCGTGATGTTGCCGTTCTTTTATAAAATGTTTTATTTTTTAATCTAATATCATGTGGTTATGTGTTTAAATTATGCATGAATATTCCCAAACACTATGCCAGTGCGATCTCTGCGTGAGATATGTGATTGTTGTCATATTTCTATAAAAATCTAAAATACACGTTTGCATTAAAGTAAAAATGAATGATAAATACGCCTTTCGTATAGAATTAAATAGCAAGCACTTTGAGTGTCTTGTTCATTATATTTATTTTCATATAAAAACAACAGAGCTGAAATTGTATCGTGTTTATCAGCAACACAGCACATGAGTGTGCGATATCCGCCTTTGATCTCGTAGGTATCTGTTCTGCTTCGAGAGGTCAGAACTGTCCGTCTTGACACCACTTATTTCACTCCTCACCTCACTGCAGCCACCTACTCTCGCCTACATTTCAGGCAAGGCGAGGCACATCTCAAACGAGCCAAATATCTTGTAGTGTGTGATGCCCCACAGTTTTCAAATCTTGTAGTGTGTGCATGTTAAGATTTCAGGGAAGATAATCTGCAAAGATTCTCCTTATGTGTGCGCTGCAACCAGATTTTATAATCGGTTAGGATTTTAAAAATCCTGTAGTGTGAGCCCGGCTTAAGTGGGATGAGAAGAGCTTTGTAGGGACAAATACCAGTGTCAGGCATTCACCACAGCCACCCCCACAATATACGTCACTGCACACCCGCTCCCAATCACCTGATTACTGATTGCCATCACCTGATTCCACTTTGCTCCTCCCTATATAAGTCCTCAACATTCACACATCACACCCTGATGCTAGCTCCAGATGTCTCCTCATTCTCTCAACCGGACTCTCCTGCGAACTATCTGGATTCCTCATTTTATTTCCCTACGGACTCATTACATCAACTCAACTTGTGCATGAACTTTCAGATAAGCATTCCATTTGCTCAACTCTTACTTGCACTCCAGAATATCTTCATTGTTAATAAAACTCCCTGTTGGTTTGCACCTAATCTCTGTTTCTTGTCTCATCCTTGCAGCAACGTAACAACCAGAGACATGGGTAAGACACAATTGCATGTTTTAAAGCAATAGATCACCTAAAAATGAAAATTAAGTCGTCATTTACTTACCCCTTGGCCTTGTGTTGTTCTAATGCCATATGCCTTTCTTTCTTTTTTGGACAACAAAAGGAAATTAAATATTCCAAAAAATTATATATATATATATATATATATATATAACAGGACTCGTGGGAAGTGTGTAAGATCCAGATGCGAGCTTTATTGAACACAGCGTAGTCAAGACAGGCAGGGTCGATCTCCAAACAAACAGTAAACCGAAGGCAAGACAAGGGCAAAGTCCAAATAGACAGGCAGAAGGTCAAAATACTAGTGAGCAGTCCAAAAGTAACAAATAAACAAGGCTATGAAACTAGGCAAAAACTATGGCAATGAACAAGGCAAAACTATGGCAAAAAACAAGACAAAAACTATGACTATAAAACAAAACCGTGGAAATAACAAAACCGTGGCAATGAAACAGGGAAAATGCTTAGTAGAGTCCTTACAGGCAAAACAATACTTTGCGGAGGCCTGTTTGGTATAGGCCTCCTTAAATGGCCACCAAACAGGAAGTAACCCATGAAGCAGCAGAGGGAGCGGTAACAGAGAGTCAATGGGTGAGGGCTCCCTCTGCTGGCGTGGCGTTACACATTTTTTATATATATATATATATATATATATTGACTAAAATAAAAATTCAGATGTAACTAACTGGATTTTAAATAAATGTCTATTGAGTCTTAAGGTCTTCTTACATCAGTCCATGTTTGAGATATGTAGTTTAATAAAATATGTATTCTTCAGATTTTTACATAACTTTGTATATAAGTGTAAATGCACAGGGTGGTTGAGGAACAGATTATTACAACAATAGTCCAAACCAAAGAAAAGCATACAGATATTATAATGTGAGTTTGAAAGTCTGTTCCTGATCCACCATCTCTGCACCTTGAGGGCAACTATATCATTAATCAGAAAAGGAATTAATGAATCCAATTTGTTAAGCCTCTAGCCTCTAATCAACTATGGTGTTAAACTGAATATATACCTCTGATAAATAAACTCACCCTTCTACCCAAAATGTGTCAATTAGATAAAAACAATGGATGAAACAACTTTCCAGCTGTTGTCTGGTTTAAAAAAAAAAAATCTGAAACATTACCTCATGGTCTGTCAAAAAAAAATGGCAAAATTAACCAAAAAAATAAAAATAAAGGCAAAGAACTCCATGATTAAAAGTGAGTTGGGCGTAGTTGTACTCGGTAATTGTACTCGGACCTTGGTTGAGTGAGTCTTCTGGTCTGTTAAGATATTTTAATGAACACAAATTACTACTTTTAGATGACTTAGATGACTACTTTAGAAGTTTTATACTACATAAGAAGACGTGGAGAGGGTGGTTTAGCCAAGGTTTTAAGTAAAGAGAAGGCCAAAGAGGTTTTTACTAAATTCTATACAAACACAGTTGGTGCCCACTGTGGGATAGTAAAAACCACTGATGCCATTCCATGACTGTGGATAACAGGAATTGGGTAACTAGAAATTAATGATTACTTTTTCATATGTTAATACATTCTAGTACTGTTAAAATGACAGTTTGTTAGGTCATGCACTGTGCAGCCTGTCAGGCCAAGCAAACAGAAATCAAGAATAAAGCCGAGTATACACCTGTTGAGGTCAATTAATTTAAATGGAATGGTTATATTATTTTCTACTTATGAAACCAACCACATTAAACATGTCACTTTTTTTCTTCAGGTGGCTATGCCATTGAACATTGTTAAAATGGATTTAGTGGGAAAGCTCACAACTACTGAAAATGGCAATCAGTATATATGTGTCACGGCGTCGTGTGCGGGGAATGAGGAGTAGGGACGAGGAGATAAGGAACATGCACATTTATTAAATAATCCACACATGGAACAGGAACGGACAGGAACAGCAGGGAGTCCACATGCACGCAAGACTAGGAGAAATTACCATGAATGACAATACAGACTTGAATGACAATACAAGAACCGACAACCAAATGGGGAACTCAACCAAACTTAAATGCACAGACCAATCAGACGAGGACAGGTGTGAACGATCAAACAGTGACGTAATAATTGAAGACGGAACAGGAAAGATCAAATAAGGGCATACATAGGGAAAACCACAAAAACAGTCCACAGGGGTGTGACAATATGCGTGATGAAACACTAGTGGTGTGAGGCTTTCCCACTAAAAACTATAGTGCTAAGGAGGTCACAGGCTGTATTGTAAAGCTATTTTACAAATTTGATGCACCAAAAAGGTTGTTAACTGACCAAGGCACAGAATTTGTGAACAAGGTTAGGGTTATACCGAAAAATTATCTGTTTTTAATTTGTTTCTTTTAGGAAATTGAGAAAAATATTACAATTCCCATTGTTTATATACAGATCAATATGGGTCTCTGTCGGTTAATCGTGATCAAAAGAAGTTTTTGTGCACCATACCATCAACAGACAAATGGATTGGTTGAACGAATTAACGGCACAATTCAGAGGTATGAAACTGACAATTCCTAATAAACTATAGTTAAACTACTGACTATTCAAAGGATATCGAGTAAGCTGGCGGGACTACTGGGAGGTCACAATGTTTGGTCTCCACCCAAAAAAGCAAATGACAACAAAATCTGAGTGAGTGGTGTACCTTATGTGTGCTTATTATCTAGAATTCACTGTTGCCAATACTGCTTTAGTTGAATGCAAGTAGTGTAAATAAACATGCGTACATGAAGTAACTAAACGTGAGTTACCTATTTCATTTGTCCATTAGTACTGTTGATATATTGAGGAGCAATTGTGTTGGATAAAAAGTCAGTTAACACATCAGCAACTACCTCAACATGTAAATGTAGTAGAAATTACAGAGGTAACTAAATCCTGTCTGAATGTTACAGGCAGATGAGACACACGTCTGCTTACCCAGAGCAGAGTGACTGATAAAGGAATGCTGCCATCAAAGGCTTTGAGTGAGTATACATTACATAAATTAATTAAACATTTTTAAAGTCTTAAGCTGTAGTTTATTTGAATTGTTGTAATTTCAAACAGAGCCATTACAGCACTTTTCTGATACTTGATTTCTGTGCCTTTGCTGCAGATCTTTTGTGGTGGAGCAAGACCTGCAACGAATGGTGACGGCAGCATTTGTGGGGGAAAAAACCTGATATAAAAATATGAAGTAATATCATTTTGTTACTTCTAATACAGAGATCAAATGATATTGTGCTGTGACAGTTTTGTATTATAGTTGTGCATCTTTGTATGATCTGAAATGTCTGCAGACTGGTGTTTTCACTGAGAAAGGAGAAATCCACAGCAGCATCCTGGAAATGGTTTAGTGCCATGGATGAGACCCTCCATCACTTCACCTGCCCGTGTTCCCTCATCTAGACCAGATGTTGCTGTGGCCTCTTCATCATCAGTGAGCTCAGAGCCAGCGAGAGCATCTCGAAAAAGACTAAAAGAAACTGAGGATGTGATTTTGGTCAAGTTTGTTCTGCTGGTTTCATCGGTCAATGGAGCCTCAGTTTCAGAAGCTTCAAAAGCATCATCAAATAATGTCATGAAGCTTCTGAAACTCAGGCTCCAGCAGGACAGACTTAACCAAAATCACCTTGTGTGTTCAGAAAAAAACAACAAAAAACAAAAACAGACACAAGGATTGGACAGTGTAGAAGCGAGTAAATAATGACTGAATTTACATTTTTCGATGAAATAACCCTTTAAAGCCCCAAATAAAACTAATATGAAATGTATGTAAGCATTTATATAATGGCAATACCTTGAAGAAATAAACTTTAAGAAATTAGCAGCTTCATTGTGAGTTTGTGCCCAAGACATAGAAAAAGAATGTACAAAAATAACATTTACACTTATGCATTTGGCAAATGCTTTCATGCTAAGTGACTTACAGTGTTCTTATTACAGGGACCCCAGCAAAGACAGGTGAAGGTGGGCACGGTGGTCAGCTGCAGAATTGGCACAGCTATGTTGAGATTGCAATAGGATATGGGTTCACCGAATGTAAATACATGATTGTCAGAACAATATGTTTAAATAAAGCTTTGTTCCATGTGTCATTATTTATTGTCATGGTTACTTTTATTTATTCTTTTACTCATTTATTCATGTTTTCTGTTGTTGCCAGTAAATAAAATATAATTGTTTCATTAACTAATACATTAATTCATGACTTGACTGAAAATGTATATGTATTCGCCTTGGCTGAATTTATCTATTGTGTAGTCATGCATAGCTATGGCACATGAGAAAAATAACATTTTGCTTGTTTTACTCAAAAATATAATTAATTATTGGTCAGCATTTATCATTATTATTGTTCATAAGTGTTGGGGTGGGCTAGCAATGCATTCAGAGGTAATCTGAAATTTCTAAGTTGTGACACTAACATTTTTTGAGCATAAAATCAACAGTCGTCTCCAATGATGAGATCTTCCACCAGCTGCCTGATGTCTTCTTTTGTGCAGATATTGCAAGCAATGCAAACATGAACAAAAACATACTAGGTAGGGTTGTTGTGTTACTGTCTATGAGGTATTTGTGCACCTGTTGCTCTTATTTTCTTTTTGTTATTATTACTGCAGACCTTATAATTGTATACAAGCTCAGAGAAAGATGGTAGTATGTCTAACAATGAACAATCAATGAGGAAAAAAATACAATGGTTTTTCATACATCATAGTATGAGTGTCACGAATCTGGTCGGTGTCCCGCTGTCCGCTCACCGCCAGATGTCACTCTCGCCCTTTCACACACAGACTGTTGCACTACACCCCGGACTACATTCCCCATCAGCCATTACACTTCACCCGCGACCAATCAGCGGCGCTATAAAAGCCCCGGTCTGTCCCCTTGCAACCACGGATTGTTAGATTGTATTGTTGTGTTGTTAGAGTTCCCTAGTTTCCCGAGTTCCTAGTTTCCTCGTTCCCGTGTTTTGACTTCTCGCCTGGACTATCGTTTACTCTCTCTGGATTATCTGTATTGCTCCCGTTCGCTCCTGTTCGACCCATGCCTGACTCACGGACTCCGATTGTGCTTCGCCTACGATATCCCTGTCTGCTATGTTGTTTGACCCTGCCAGTTCGACCATGTATCTGTCTCGTCCCTTTAATAAAAGCTTGCATGTGGATCCGCTCGTCTCTCGTCACTCACTCTCCGTTACAGAGAGATTATATACACAGAAAAAAATCACAAAATCGTTATATTCATATAACAATAATGCATTAAAATTGTATCGTTTTTGTTATTTATAAGCGAGAGAGAAATTCAACAAGAAAAAGGAAAACAGATTTATGCCAGTTTTGCATATGAATGAAGAATTTTGCAAATAAAATAAAGAAATTAATAACACATTCCAGAAATAATGTTTTGGGTTTTTGTAATAAAAATAATTATTGTTAAGGATTAACCTGTGGGTCATACTAGTATTGTTAAAAATATAAAACTTAAATCAACCCAAAATGTATTGGTTATACAATAACAACAAAAAGGCAGCTGCTTCTTTAGCAAATTTTATAAACGTCAAAATATTTACAAATAGATTAATTAAACCAGGCACTCATATCTTTTAAGCTGTTGCGCTTGTTTCAACGTCATAGGTCAGATGATAACATCAACGTGGTGGATCGCATTCAAACTCAATGAGATTTGGCTGTTGAGTACCTACTCTTTTAGCGCTGGTTAAGTAGGTACTTACTGAAATTAAGTATCTACTCATTGAGTATGCCATTTCGGACGCAGCTCCTCTCATATTCATCCATTCCATTCATTCTGTCACCCTACCACCAACAAAACAACTTTTCATACATAAACAAATGCTTCCTTTCCCTGTGCCAGACACCACCATTCAACTTGTTCGTCCTGCCACCCAGCCTCCTCCCCCTGCTGCTACCATCCAGCCTCCTCTCCATGCCACTACCATCCAGCCTCCTCTCCATGCCACTACCATCCAGCCTCCTCTCCATGCCACTACCATCCAGCCTCCTCTCCCCTGCCATCCAGCCTGTTGTCTGTGCTGCCATCATCCAGCCTCCAGTCTGTACTGCTACCATCCAGCCTCCTCTCCTGCTGATACTATCCAGCCTCCTGTCTGTGCTGCCATCATCCAGCCTCCTGTCTGTGCTGCTACTATCCAGCCTCCTGTCCCTGCTGCTACCATCCAGCCTCTTCTCCCTGCTGCTTTCATCCAGCCTCCTGTTTACAAATCTGTGTATCTATATTTTGCCAACATGCATGTACGTGTTCATATAAATAACTTTTTATAGTTGCAATGAATGAAAACTGTGTGTGCTCTTTCTCTCTCTCATTCATATTCAGAATTTAACAAATTGTGTGTTGTGTCACTGCTTTTGTAAGGGCATACAGTATGTGCTTGACTGGTTTCAAGCAACAAGTATTTGGGACGGCAATCCCAGTTCAATGAAAAGGGTTAAAAAAATCCTAAATCCCGCAATTACATCTTTTCTGTTATGAGAGAACTGGTTAACTGAACTGTTGTTACAATATTACGTTGTATATCTAGATGAATCCAGGGGCGTATGATGTGCTTATCGGTCAGTTAATGAGAACAATCACTGAACACTCCTCGTCTGTTTCTTTCCATTCTTGTACTTCTCTGTAAATTAAAATTGTTTCAGTTAAGAGCAAGATTAATTTATAAATATTTTACAGATGATATATCCTAACAAATGTACAATGCTGTACCTATATTTGCTTAGTAAAAAACAAAGTAAACTGGCTCACTGTAAAAAGCCTATAAGGTCAGGACAAATATATGCCATTCTTATAAATTTTAATTGTTAGTCTGATTGTTAACTGGTATTAACATTTTAAATATTTCTAATTCAAACAGAGCAAATTTATATCCACATGTCGGGTTTACAGGTTACAGTTATTTAATTAATTCATATTTTGCCAGGTTTAATGTAAGCGAAGCAGCTTGTAAACAATTAAATGCAGCACAAAGCGATTTCACATGTTCATCCCATTCAGAAGAATAAATAACGATATTGCCTAGATATTTGCCACAGTGGAGAATGCCTGCCAAAACCTTGTTCATCAAGTGCTGTAATGTGACAGGCGCGTTTCGCAGCCTGAAAGCCATGACCGTATATTGAAGTAGATTGTCAGGAGTAGCAAATACAGATATTTCAGCTGCAGAAGGAGTTAACGCCAGCAGCCAATAGACCTTAAGTAAATTAAGCTTCGTAATGAAAGTAGCAGACACCACCCTGTTCACACAGTCTTCCATACGAGGAAAAGGGAAATAGTCAGGCTTAGTAATCGTGTTGACCTTCCTATAGTCAGTGCAGAAATGAGCTGAGCCATTACTCTTCAGGACTATAAGGCAGGGTGAGCTGGAACTTAGTACAGCTAATCCTTTAGGAACGAGAGACAGCTTTATTGTCAAATCGTGTTTTCATTTTCATTTAAACGAATGCCAAAAAAGCACAAGCTAAATTACACAGACGATGCAAACATTCACGAAATTAACGTAATCAAAATTGTTGGTAACATCACTAGACTTGTCACCCATCATCTTTTCTTTCAACAATTTCAACGGATCTTTCACTATGTGCCCAAAAACCAGTTCAGCAGGACTTAAGTCAAGCGATTCACGCACAGCAAACAAGAGAAGAGGTAAACCCTCATCCCACTCTTTTTCCAACTCCACATAAAAGGTTTCGTAATATTGTTTTTAAAGTTTAGTAAAACCAATCTAAAGTGTCCTGAGATTCTGGATGGTATGCGATCAAATATTCATGTTTAATGTTAAGCTGTGATAACACTTGCTTGAATAGCTGCAACATAAATTTAATACCCTGGCTGGTCTGTACTACCTTTGGTAAACCAAAGGTTGAAAAGAACTTAGTCAAAGTTCTCAAAATTGTCTTGGTCTTCAGGGTACGCAGCGGCACAGCTTTCGGGAAACGAGTATTAGTGCACATCATAGTCAATATGAATTTGTGTCTGGACTTGGTTCATGGCGACTGTCACAATCTAAGATCATACACTCAGTTCACCCATAGCAGGGATAAGATTCTAAAGATTTTCCTCCTTGATCAGCCTGATCAATAAACGTCATTAATGGCCGTCCCTGCGGCCTCTCAAGAGGCCATTGGAATCTTCTCATTCCAACAATAACACCTCCTTGTCTGGATCGACCCTGCTTTATCTCCTCAGGGGACAAGACACATTTGTGCTTTAGAAAACATGCAAGCTACACAGTTAATGGTGCTCTTTTGAACCCTTACACATGGAAGAAGCACAGGAAGAGAGTGATTTGCCAGATACTGCTACAGGCCTGCAGAACAATAAAACAGTGATAACACGGCTCCTCTAACTAAGGAGGAGGAACTGCCCCCTCGTCTGAGGCCATCTCAAGAACAGATGGTCAGGGCAACTGGTGACCAGCTATGCATAAACTGATAATCACATAAACAGAAAAGACAGATTTACATTGACACGTCCAGCCTGCAGGGTCCTGACCCCTCTGACATTCCTTTCTTCCCCTCCGCTGACATGTACTAAATGTTCTATCCCTCCAGCAAAGGATACATAAACTTACACAAACGATCCTAAAAAGACAATAATTTTTCACCGCTGCTATCAGAGCAAATAATTCACAAATTATGTGTGTCTATGTCTTTATATGATTGATGTGTGTATTGTAACCTAAAGTAGTTAAAGTAGTCGACGTTCATAACTCCTTTAGATAAACTCAGCTTCTCAGCGGACCTCCGGGAGCATCATCCGGCATAACTAGGCAAGCAGCGTCCAAAGACCCATCCAGCCATTCTAACTGTCCAATCACCACCGAAGACTTCCCAAAGACATCATCCAAGGACCGATCAACAACCAACCAGAAGCAATGTAATTCCTTCTGCTAAGACGAGCCCACCAAGGGAAACCCAGCGCTCAACATTGAACACAAGTAAAAAAAGTCTCCTATCTAACTGAACTGGTGCTAAATCTCATTAAGCAGCTAAAAGTCACATCTCTGCTTTTGTGGTTTTCTCAGGTTGCGATTTAAGAACTAATAGCAAATACTAGAAATTTTGGGATTCCATTCAAACTCCATAATTCTCATTCCTGGAACTGTATGCATGTATGCGCGAATGTGTTCTGGTATATATGGTTTATGAGGACACAAATGTGTATAATGACATGGGTACTACAACGTAAACATGGTTTATGAGGACACTTCCTGTGTCCCCGTAAAACAAAAGGCTTAAAAAACATACTAAACAGTGTTTTATGAAATTCAAAAAGTGTGCACAGTCTCCTGTGAGGGCTAGGTTTAGGTGTAGGGTAGGTGTAGGGCGATAGAAAATACGGTTTGTACTGTATAAAAACCGTTACGCCTATGGAGAGTCCCCGTAAACCACAAATGCAAGAGTGTGTGTGTGTGTGTGTGTGTGTGTGTGTTTATGTTTAGTAGTTTAGTTCATGTATCTTAAAGTAGTTCAGTAAATTCTTGTTTCATTGAAAAGAACATTGTCTTGCATTTGTGCTCACAAGTTACTGTCTGTGCCCAGATTTTGCTACCTAGCTTACAGTAACAACCTGGTACTTTGTTTATGTTATAATCCGATGGCCACAGAAATAATATAAACACTCAGAATTGGTAAGATAGACTAAGCTAAACGCTGAACAAACAGTTCAGTTAATAAAGTGTAAACTAATTAAACTAATTCTGAATCAGTTAATCAAGTCGATTCTGAATCATTTGGATTCGGTTCCCAATTGAATCATTTAAATTTGATCTAATTTCTTACAGGCCAAAACCTGAGAACAAAATTGTGTAGGCACAACTAGCTGGAAAACTGCATTGACTTCACATTCAGAAGTGACTGGTGTCCTTTTCTGCATTAATAGGTCGTGTTCCCAAAAATAAGCAACAGGACTTTTAAAAATATCCTTCTTCTGCAGCGAGCCAGGGAGATGTCCTGCTTTTGCACATAAGCTACAGTGATCCTGCCAATAGGCAATGACAGATCAATAAAATAGACTCTCGGTCAGATGAGGCCTCAGAAGCAGACTTGTGGACAGACGAGACCCCTGGAGCAGACTTGTGGACAGACGAGACCTCTGGAGCAGACTTGTGGACAGACGAGACCTCTGGAGCAGACCTGTGGACAGACGAGACCTCTGGAGTGTAGTGTGCGACCCACACACTCAGAATCGTGATCGCCATCACACTGGCAGTCATGACGTGACGAGGCTCTGGGAGGTCAGACTTTAGGTCAGCTTTAGCTTTGCTTGGCTCAGGAACAACAGCTTTGGCTTTGCTTGACTCAGGAACAACAGCTGTAGCTTGACTTGACACAGGAACGACAGCTGTAATTTGACTTGACTTGGGAGATACAGCTGTAGCTTTACTTGACACAGGAGTGGCAGCTGTGACTTTACTTGACTCAGGAAATACAGCCATGACATGACTTGACACAGGAACAACAGCTGTAACTTGACTTGACTTAGGAAGAGCAGCTCTGACTTGACTTGACACAGGAAACACAGCTTTAATGTGACTTGACACAGGAAGAGCAGCTCTGACCTTACTTGACTCAGGAAACACAGCTGTGAAGTTGTATGACACCGGGGTGGCAGTAGTGACATGACGGAGCGTCGTTGTCGCTGCCATCTTGTGAACGGGCTCCGCTGTCGCCGCTATTACGTGAGCGCACTCCGGTGTGGCCGCCATTTCACGAGGACATCGACAAAGACATGGTCATACAGCAGGCAGGGTCAGACAATGGCTAATAAGTGTACAGACAGCAAGACAAAAGAGTATTCCGTTGGCGAGGGTCAATCAGTGGCGAACGTAATCCGAAGGGCGAGGAAATAAAGTGATCCAAATAGACAGGCAAGAGTTCCAAAAGGCTGGCAGTGAAACAGACAAGACGATATAACAAGGTGTAGAATCAAGACTTGAATGACTAGGAAACAGGAACAAGACTAAACTAGAAAACACGAATGAACTGACTAACTGGCTCTATACAGTTGCTAACACAAGACGTGTGCTAAACACAATCCAATACTCGGCAACTCGTAGGAGGAAGTCCAAGGCTTATATAGGGTCTCTGATTGGATGAAGGTGATCAGCGCAATGGCTGATGGGGAACATAGTCTGGGGTGTGGTGCAACAGTCAGTGTAATGTGAATGCTAAAGCGACCTCTGGTGGCGAGCAGACTGGCGTTCAGGAACAGATTCATGACTGTCACACCGCTGTGGACTGTTTTGTTGTTTTGCCCTCTTGTGCCCTTATTTGGTCTTTCCTGTTCCGTTTCTTGTTATGTCGTCATTGGTTAATTCCTTACACCGGTCTGTGTCTAATTAGCTGTCCTAGATAAGTTTAGTTCTGTTCCTTGTTTATTGTGCATTCTTAATGTTAGTTTTAGTTGGCGTGTGACTTTCCCTGCTGTTCCTGTTTGTTCCTGTTCCCTTTTTGGATTATTCTATTAAAGCACGTTTGTATTATTTCCTCGTCCCTACGAATCCTTCCTGCACACGACCCTGACAGAAGAACAGAACAAAAACTAATATTTTCTGGGCTGAGGAATTCCTTTTTAACATCCTGCAGGAGGACATGCCTTTGGAGCAGTACAGTTACATCTGGTGAGTTGGAGCGATTCTATGGTTAACAGATGGGGCTAAAAGACGATCATTTGTTTAGTTCCTTGACTCCTGACGATTGCCGCAGACCCGTAGCGGATTTTATTAATTTATGTCCTTGCTCTAAGTAACTCCAAGTTCAATGTCGATGTGGAGGATTCTAATCCTTCCCCCGTCCGAAAGCACACGGACGCTCCAGCTCACCACCACCCAGCGTCCTCCACCTGCTGCTCCGATAGGCTCACTCCCTCCATTCCTCCCTCGCTTTCCCCAGTCCTCCAGAGCTCCTCCCTCATCCTCAGCCGCCGCTCCGCACTCTAGGCTGCCGGCCTCTCATGTGGTAAGCCACATATACATTAAAGACGTTATGGACCTGGCAATCCCCATGGGGTTTGATACCCCTGTACTCTCTCCTTCTCCTATGCCTCCGCTGGTCCCATCCAGACCTCCTACATCTCCGCTGGTCCCGTCCAGTCCTCCAGAGTGCCGTCCTGAGCCCGAGCACCCTCCAGAGCACCCTCCAGAGCCCGCGCTGCCAGAGCGCACTCCAGAGCCCGCGCCACCAGAGCACCCTCCAGAGCCCGCGCCGCCAGAGCGTCCTCCAGAGCGCTCTCCAGTGCCAGCGCCTCCAGAGCGCCCTCCAGTGCCAGCACCTCTGGAGTGCCCTCCTGACCCAGCAGCTCCAGAGCGCCCTCCTGACTCAGCGCCTCTTGGGCGCCCTCCTGAGCCAGCGCCTCCAAAGCCCAGTCCTCCTGTACTCTCCCGGGCTGGCAGTACCCAAAATTTCCCCAAGAAAATTTTTTTTTTTGGGGCTATACTTATGAACTGTGTGCTCCATCATGGCCTCCCGAGCTGTATACCTCCATGGCTCCCGGCTCTGATCCACCCCCTGTGTGCTCTCTCTGACCCGCCATGGCTTCCTGAACTGTATGCTCAGCCATGGCTCCCCGAGCCCCTGATCTGACATGGCTTCCCGGAATGTATGCTTTGCCGTGGCTCCCTGAGCTCCCTGACCCACCATGGCTTCCCGAACTGTATGCTCCGCCATGGCTCCCCGAGCTTACTGACCTGCCGTGGCTCCCTGAGCTCCCTGATCCACCCACCCCCACTCCCACCCCGCCTTACAGGAGGGGGGAGTAATGTCACAACCCTTTGGACTTTTTTGTTGGTTTTGCCCTCTTGTGCCCTTATTTGGTCTTTCCTGTTCCATTTCTTGTTATGTCGTCATTGGTTAATTCCTTACACTTGTCTGTGTCTAATTAGCTGTCCTATATAAGTTTGGTTCTGTTCCTTGTTTATTGTCCATTCTTAATGTTAGTTTTCGTCGTGTTGGCTTGTGACTTTCCCTGCTGTTCCTGTTTGTTCCTGTTCCCTTTTTGGATTATTCTATTAAAGCACGTTTGTATTATTTCCTCGTCCCTGCGAATCCTTCCTGGACACGACCCTGACAGTGACAACAGTCATGTCTAGTATGTTTGTTTTTTTTTGTTTGTTTGTTTGTTTGTTTTTTTGTTTTTTTTGCTTTAAACATTTCTATCAAATGTTTATCATAATGTATCAATTAAAATGTATCATATTCTTCTTATAGAAATCATGTTCAAATTATACTCTGCAAGAGCAAGAAAATTTGGACCATGTGACTGATAAGATAACATGTTGATTTATGTATTGGGAGGAGAAACATAGCAACACCCCGAGCTAAGACAATGTTTATGTCACGGAGGCAAGACAGGAAATGAATGATCGAGGAAGGTCCCTGTGTAGCGTGATGGAGAGCTCAAATGCGGAAACACACGAATGAGCAGGTAACCACGCGATTGATCTGAGAACGCTCCGTCTACGGAGTAGAGATTCCCACCAGGAAATCCGCGTTCTCACACACACACAGACAGGTATATAAATAGCTCCGTAGAGCGGTACTCACGTGAGTAGAGAAGGGAGTTGAGAGGTGACCTACACAGTAGTCCAACATGAACTCAATGTCTGGTGCCAACCAAACCTTATTTCCTGTTTATATACCCGCGGAGATTACTTCCGGTGCCTCGTGACCTCACGTGATCCGGTGCGTGTGACAGTTTAATTGGTCAAGACACCGTTTGGGATGTGTCCAACAGCCCAGTTTAAAAACTCAGGACACCAACACATTATGATTTTTGTGCCTTTTTGCCTTCAAGTTCTTCAAGCACTCTTCCAGCGTGCTCTGGCTTGAATGCCAACCACTCCCCTAAAAACTATGAGGAGATATGCCATCTAGTCTCGTCAGCTTGTTTCTTTTTTCTTTTACTTTAGTTTCTTTTATTTCCGTTGAGAGTTTCGTGTTCTGAGTTAAGTTTTGCCACAAGCCATGTCCCAGACGTCTGTTCCTGCCTAAAATTTCAACCAGCCCACAACTCTGCATCTTCAACCAACACCCAAGACACCACTTCTAACGAACTTCCAGCCAATCAGCAATGTTGGGAAACCCCTTTCTGTAACAACCATAATAAAAGGGAAAACCTCCAGATTTTAGCTGAACTGATACATTTAATATAAAGTTTAATAGCCTCATTAAGAAACTCAGTTCGTGGGTTAATTAGATCAGTGGTTCCCCCCCTTTTTCCTAAGAAAATATTTTAGGGTCCCCCTTCACATTAAATTATATTACCGCTCTTGTAAGCTTGCAGCAAAGATGACAAAAATGTTGTTTTCAAACAAACAGTGTTTATTACTATAACCAGATATGTTTATGCACAATTAATAGCCTATATATAATATTGAAAATACAATAACAAAAAACATCAGTAGGCTGATTTTTTTTTAAATTTGTAATTTAAAAACATAAGACTATATGAGTAGCCTATAAACTGGCCCTATTTGAAATGCAATAACAAAAATATCAGTATTCACACTGGTGTGTAGAAAAAAAAGGCTATTACAAAATGACTGCTGTCTGGCACATCAATACGTGCATGTTATTTGTTAGGATTTATCAATCAGTGTGAGGATTGCTGCTGGCAGTGAGCAATAATTTGGTCAATGTGTGGAGAGATCTTTGACAGGGCAAGACGCATATCATACTCAAGGGTCAGTCTTGCCCTGTATTTGGTTTTGGTAAGTGCTGTCATGGTTGAAAACCCAGCTTCACAAAGGTACACGGTGCCAAAGGGAATCAGCACCTTTACTGCATCTGTGTGACAGACTGGGTGTTCTTATGAAATTTCAGACCAGAATGATTCCAATGGAACCTCACTGAAATGGGCTTTCAGGCTGCACCACAGTGTTTATGTTTGCACCTTGCATTGCACAAGACACCTTGTCCACAAGAAAGTCACGTAACTCCTCCCTCAGGCTGAACAGACGCATCAGCACCCGCCCTCTGGACAGCCACCTCACGTCAGTGTGCATCACCAGGCTATGGTAATCAGCGCCTACCTCTTCACAAAGAGCAATGCATAACTGGGAGTTGGTGGCTCAGGCTTTCACAAAGTTCATGATTTTTATGGCCACATCTAAAACTCCATGAAGACTGGGTTCCATTTCTTTTCTAGCAAGCGCCTCTCTGTGCAGAAAGCAGTGCGTTGAAACGGCAAGGGGAGCAACTTCTTTGATATGCTGAACTACCCCGCACTGCCTGCCAGTCATCGCGGCAGCTCCATCAGTACAGACCCCAATATAGCTGCTCCAGTTTATCCCATTTGATCTCATGAAATTATCCAAAGTTTTAAAAATATTGTTTGCTGTCGTCGTGGTATGGAGCTCTTTACAAAACAAGTTACAAGTTATTATATTCCCACAAAGTTATTACCCACATGTCTACTGACATTGTTGCGATGCGACGTTTGACCGTATTATTTGATAATGGTATCTTAGCCAATTGTTTTGACTTATCCTCTCCAAATAATTCCTTGACAATCTCTGTTGCACATGGCAAAATCAAAGTTTCTGCAGTTGTATGCCCTTTCTTTGCTTTGGCGATTTTTTCAGCAACTGTATACAATATTTTTAAAAGTTTCTTGTCAGTAGCTGTGACTTCCCTTATCTCAATTTGGGAGTGTGTCAATTCTTTTTTTTCGCTCAAACAATTGCCCTAGGCTTGACACGGTATAGGGGATGAGTTGTCTGCAAATGTCTTATTAGTTTGGACGGCCTCATGCATTCATTAGCAGGGAGTCTTTGCTACGAGAAAATGAAATAAAGTCATAGTTCAGGTAACTATCATGGTATTTCCTGCACTTCGTGTTTCCAGTATTGCTAGCATCGCTAGCGCTGTGACCCAAATTGGTGGGAGCTTCCTCACCTGGGTCCAGTGTGCCTGGGTCATTACTATTATCAGCTGTTAACGAATCAGCGTTTTTGTGGAGGACGAATTACAAATTTGTCAATTTTTTGGTCAGCCAGGGGATTAGCATTGTTAAAATTAGCTAATGTAAAATGATCGTTCTCTTTAATGGTCACTACTCAACACTTTCCAAAATATGACGCGACGCCCCACAGAGCTCGCTGAAGCCCCCTTGTGGGCCAGGACCCCCCTGTTGGGAACCAATGAATTAGATGATTGATGGTTGTTCAGGTCTAAGCAGCTGCATATATTGCTATAAACTTCAGATTTCATACGGAAGTAAAGGGCTACAACCCAAAACATCCTTCGCCACACAATTCTTTCCTGCAAACGAAAGAAGAGACTCCATCCAATCAGACCTTGGAGCTTCACATGGGATGACCAAGACCTCAACAAGCTGTCTAGCAACATTAGCAAGTTCAACCTGGACACCAAAAAGGGCCGCGACATCCAGGCCCACCTGAAGATATTGACTTTCACCTGGAAATGAGACCTCATGTGACTGACAGAGAAAGATTATACCTCCTTAGAGCCACGTCGAGTCCTGAGGTACGAAACTTCTTAGATTGACAACCCAGTCAAACAAAGTCATACTACTAGCTACTTTGTTAAGTCCTGGTAAAAGAGTTTACAGACCCTGAGTCTGAACATGGACTGTTAACTGCCTTGGAAACCAAACAAGGTCGACAAGAGACTCCACAATCCTACTACAACCAACTCCAACAACCCTACTTTGGTGCGCACAATGAACCTGACCCTGAAGAGGATGTGAACTTCAAAAGCCTCTTCCTAAGAAATCTGAACCCTGGAGTCAGCCACCATCTAGGCGTGATGGCCGCACTCCATGACCATCCAACAGTTGCATGACCTAACATGGAAGGCCTACAACAAACAGAAGATGGCCTCAAAGAAAGGTTATAAATCATCCACCTTCTCAAACTCTCAAACTTGTCACCAAAGACTCAAACCTTGCACTGAAAAACATCCAGTGGAATCAAGACACCAGAGTCCTCCATCGAGAGAATGTGACCCCCATGTCCACAACAGCGATCAGCCCAACCGCTGGGAAAAGCAATGGGACCAGTTACACTTCTCAAGAAACCAAAAAGATCAGAACAACTGGAAATATAACTCAACATCCAGAGGCAATCGTCCTATTCATCCAAGAGCAACTCGTGTGGGTAAGCAATGACAAAACCCACCTCAGCACTACACAGATTTAGTAGACATATAGTTGCAAAGTTATTTAGTAGAATGTCTGAAGTGGACTATCAAAATAAAGTGTAACCAACACATCTCACTGAGTCATGGTACATGACCCCCTTCCGTGCTTGCTGATGTCTTCAGCTCGACACATCGCCAAAAAGGGGGAAGGGGATGTAGCATTTCAGAGTGAATCAGACAGCTTAAGATTTGATCAGAACCTTGTTAAAACTTGAGGAGCCGAATTCCACAAAGAGGCCTAAGACAACATGGATGATCGTAAATTACATCCTAACGCCAGCCAGCCTGAAGTGAACCTAACCAACCAATACTTTCACAGTTTTCCATTGAGAGTAGTCTCGTCCGTGACTAAAGATTTTTCTGGTCGATTAGTAATCCTTCATTTTAAACATTAGTCAACTAATCGCACGTTTTTAATAAACCATTTCAATCATAATAATGAGCCTTTAATTGCCTATATAGCCTAATAAGCGTTCAAGCTCACACATGGAGCTTGCCATAGCATACCAGCAGATATAATAATTTTGAATGTGTCAGGGAAACACAGTAAGGAGTCTGCATTAAGTTAATAATAATTTATTTTAAAAACTAGTGCTTTTTTTGTTTTCGGCTTAAGAGATGCAGTCTGCGACACTGACTCGTCGTCTCCTTAGTAGTGATGCGTCTGTATGCATGTTTCATACGGATTGCATAATCAGAGAATATTTGTTTTCCATTTGAATCAGTTCATTTGAAAGTAGACATTTCACTCTCTATAGATATATTTTTCATGTTGTCACGTATTGTGCGAGGCAGGGGCGAACAAAGACGAAGATCAAAGATGAAGTCTTTATTATATTCCATAGGTAAATCCAAAACAGGTAAATGTACAGCAGGAGGGTAAAACCACGCATACATTGATGAGACCAGACAACAAACACTGAACCGAATGTAACTTATAAAGACAGGTGATTATGATGAACATAACTAAGGCACAGGTGATACAAGGTTAACTAATAATGATTAAACAAGGACAGGAAACAGGAACAACCAAATATGGGCACAAGAGGGAGAAATCAATATAAACAGTTCACAGGGGTGTGACACATGTCTGTACACAAAATTTTGGTTCTTTTTTTTTTCCTGCAACACTCAAGATCACAGAGACGGCAGAAAGCGCATCTTATTTGCTTTCATTATTTTACAAAAGCACAATGTTTTGCTGTTATTGTGAGCGCACACAAATAAACGTCTTTACAGAGTCTTTACAGATTGTAAAGATGTATTATGTTTACCTGTACGACCAAAAATGATGAGTATTTTAAGAGCAAGTGACTGCACCGCCGCCTCCACCTGTCATGCAACTGTTCAGCTTTCACACTCTGCACAGACACTTCGATGGCGCATATTTTTCTAGATTAACATTAGATTGAGCGGCCATGTAAAGTTGTTACTACTAACATATTTCAGAAAATTAGCCCTATTTGAGGTCGATGAATATTGAAAGTGAGCGTATGGATGTCCTGCCTGATATACTGTATTTCCACATAGAACAGCCATTAACGATCTGTCCTTCAAAGACTGTGACTTTGCCATTTCCTCTGGATTTTTTTTTTCTGCAACTAAGCGACTAATATTTTTGGTCAACCAAGCCTCTTCTTGTTGACTAGCGGTTAGTAGACTTTTAGGGGGCAGCTCTAATTGATAGTTTTGTGTTCTGAGTTAAGTTTTGCCATAAGCCACGTCCCAGACATCGATGCCCGCCTAAAACTTTAACCAGCCCACAACTCTGCATCTTCAGTCAACGCCCAAGACGCCACTTCCAACGTACTTCCAGCCTACTTCCAGCCAATCAGCAACCTTGGGAAACCCCTTTCTGCAATGAAGACAACAAAAGGGAATCCCCTAAACAGGCAACGCAAGTAAAACCTCCTGATTCTGGGTGAACTGGGGCATTTAATATAAAGTTTAATAACTTATATTTTGGATATTAATATTCATGCAGAGTTGATGTTATACAGTTCGTTCAATGAATCGCTGGCCGACTCAGTGATCAGCCATAGAACAGTGATTCTGTTCAAATTCTCTATAAAATCTATTTAATTCCCTTTAAACTAATTGACCTGTTTCCCTTACATCAATTTCAGCACCAGCATAGTGGACAGCAACTCAGCGCACTTGTGCTCCGTCACTTTAGGCAATTCCTGACGCGTCATTGCAGTTGGGGGAAGCCAGAAAACTATCTGAGAGTTCCACATGAACAACATTTTGTTGTTCAGAGGGCGGGTCATTAATTACTTCAGAAAACGGCAAAACATTTCCTCCGGCCAAATCATTGCTGTGGATAAAATAAACTCCCTTAACAAATTGTGAAACTCTTGGTGCGCACAATGATCAAATTGTGTATTAAATAAATTCAATGCACACAGACTGAAGTAGTTTAAGTCTTTGGTTCTTTTAATTGTGATGATTTTGGCTCACATTTAACAAAAACCCACCAATTCACTATCTCAACAAATTAGAATATGGTGACATGCCAATCAGTTAATCAACTCAAAACACCTGCAAAGGTTTCCTGAGCCTTCAAAATGGACTCTCAGTTTGGTTTACTAGGCTACACAATCATGGGGAAGACTGCTGATCTGGCAGTTGTCCAGAAGACAATCATTGACACCCTTCACAAGAAGGGTAAGCCACAAACACTCATTGCCACAGAAGCTGGCTGTTCACAGAGTGCTGTATCCAAGCATGTTAACAGAAAGTTGAGTGGAAGGAAAATGTGGAAGAAAAAGATGCACAACCAACTGAGAGAACCGCAGCCTTGAGAGGCTTGTCAAGCAAAATCGATTCAAGACTTGGGGTGAACTTCACAAGGAAGTTCTGCCACTGAGACTGGGGTCAAGGCATGAAGAGCTACTACAAACAAACGTGTCAAGGAATTTGGCTACAGTTGTCATATTCCTCTTGTTAAGTCACTCCCGAACCACAGACAACGTCAGAGGCGTCCTACCTGGGCTAAGGAGAAGAAGAAATGGACTGTTGCCCAGTGCTCCAAAGTCCTCTTTCAAATGAGAGCAAGTTTTGTATTTCATTGGGAAACCAAGGTCCTAGAGTCTGGAGGAAGGGTGGAGAAGCTCATAGCCCAAGTTGCTTGAAGTCCAGTGTTAAGTTTCCACAATCTGTGATGATTTGGGGATGTCATCTGCTGGTGTTGGTCCACTGTGTTTTTTGAAAACCAAAGTCACTGCACCTGTTTACCAATAAATTTTAGAGCACTTCATGCTTCCACATGCTGACCAGCTTTTTAAAGATGCTGATTTCATTTTCCATCAGGATTTGGCACCTGTCCACACTGCCAAAAGCAACAAAAGTTGGTTAAATGACCATGGTGTTGGTGTGCTTGACTGGCCAGCAAACTCACCAGACCTGAACCCCATACAGAATTTATGGGGTATTGTCAAGAGGAAAATGAGAAACAAGACACCAAAAAATGCAGATGAGCTGAAGGCAACTGTCAAAGAAACCTGGGCTTCCATACCACCTCAGCAGTGCCACAGACTGATCACCTCCATGCCACGCCGAATTGAGGCAGTAATTAAAGCAAAAGGAGCCGCTACCAAGTATTGAGTATTCTAATTTGTTGAGATAGTGAATTGGTGGGTTTTTGTTAAATGTGAGCCAAAATCATCACAACTAAAAGAACCAAAGACTTAAACTACTTCAGTCTGTGTGCACTGAATTTATTTAATACACAAGTTTCACAATTTGAGTTGAATTACTAAAATAAACTCTTTCACAACATTCCAGTTTATTGAGATGCACCTGTATCTACATATATATAGATATATAAATATATAGATATATGTACACACACACACATATATATATATATATATATATGTGTGTGTGTGTGTGTGTGTGTGTGTGTTTGTGTGTGTACGTATGCATGTATATATGTGTGTGTGTACATAGATATGTATATCTACTTATATCTATACCTATATATATGTGTGTGTGTGTGTGTGGTGTGTACATAGATATGTATATCTATATATATCTATACCTATCTATCTATCTATCTATATATATATATATATATATATATATGAAGAGTTCAAATGCAAAAGTCTCTAAATCCATTTGACATATTTCTTTCAAATTTACATTTCTTTCTGGCTAGAGGTTTTCTATCCGCCTCTACAACCGTTGTCACGTTTCCGGTCTCGTGTTGCAGAGTGGTGTGCGTTTGTAGCTCCCTGGAGTTTCGTTTTTCTGAAGAAATCTCTATTTTACTATTACTTTCTGTTGTTTAAAGTGATAAAATATAGCTTTTTCCCCACCAGATTTCTGATATTATCCATCAAACTAATCCGATCGTTCGCTTTTATTCTATAACCGCAAGTGCAACGCCGTGTTGTGCGTTAGCATTCCGTTTGCCGGTTAGCCTGCCATTTGCGTTCCCACTCACGTCTCTATTTACGTCTACTACCGCTTTCCTTTTTTCCCTCGCTCTCATTGATCGCTCGTTTTTATTCTACAACCGCGAGTGCAGCGTGCCTGCAGTGTGTTAGCGGGTTAGCTTGCCATTCACTTTTACTTTTTCTATCCGCCTCTACAACCGTTGTTGCTTTCTCCCCCTGCTTTTTCTTCACAAGTTCATCAAACAACAGTGGTGCGTTTAAATCATTCTACAACTATGGTGAGTAATGGCTTCTTCTCCTTTCCTGGTAACCTGCACCACCTGTCATATGCATAGTTTATCAATCTCTGTCGGCAGCGAGGGATTCACATGATAAATGCAGGGAAATAGTTAGGCTGACAGAGAAGATTTCAGAACTAGACAAACTTTAATCAAGGATAGTAAGAATGTGAGGGCCTCAGATCCGGCTTTGGATGCGACTAGCTCAGGAAGTCCCGTACATTGTTCGGTTCCGGTAACTTCGCCTTTGCAACTGGGTGACTGTGAGACGGCATAGTCGTGGGTCAAAACACCGCTCTTCCGTTCCGATCAGAACATCAAACAGGTTCTCCCCACTCAGTGACGCGCCCACTGAGAAACCTGATCAAAGTGCTCTAGTTATTGGCGATTCTATTGTACGGAACGTGAAAATAGAGACACCAGCCACCATAGACCAATGTTTACCGGGAGCCAGAGCGCCTGACATCTTGGCAAATTTAAAAGTGCTGGCTAATGCTAAACATAAATTCAGTAAGATCGTTATTCACGTCGGCACTAATGATGTTCGACTTCGCCAGTCGGAGATCACTAAAAATAATGTTAAAGAGGTGTGTGAACTTGCAAGTACGATGTCAGACACTGTAATTTGCTCTGGCCCCCTCCCTGCGTATCGTGGTGACGAGATACATAGCAGACTGTCGTCACTAAATGGCTGGATGTCTAAGTGGTGCCCGCAGAATAACATAGGTTTCATAGACAATTGGACAAGTTTTTGGGGCAGACCTGACCTGTTGAAAAGAGATGGTCTTCATCCCTCCAGGGGTGGTGCCGCTCTTCTCTCTAGTAATATGGCATATAGTCTTAGAGTTTGCACTTGACTAACTGGGGCCCAGGTCAGGAAGCAGACAGACTGGCTAATCCGGCCGTCTGCTAGCCGCCTCACGTCACCAAAATCAGTTAATTCTCAGCACATAGAGACCCTTTCACCTAGATATCATGCTATAGAGACTGTGTCTGTTCCCTGAGCTAGACAATACAAAAGACGTCCAAACCAATTTAAGAGTAACAATCTAATCAACATTCAACAAATAAAAAATGTACATAATACAGAGAAACAATTGATAAAACTTGGCCTTTTGAATATCAGGTCCCTCTCTACAAAAGCGCTACAAAAGAGTCTACCCCTCATGATTACTGTTATAAATATGAGCCACGTCTAAAAGGTAAAGGGGGAGGTGTTTCTACAATTTATAACAATATTTTCAGTGTTTCTCAGAGAGTGGGCTTCAAGTATAACTCGTTTGAAGTAATGGTGCTTCATGTAACATTATCCAGAGAAACAAGTGTTAATGATAAATCCCCCATGACGTTTGTACTTGCTACTGTATACAGGCCACCAGGGCACCATACAGATTTTTTTAAAGAATTCGCTGATTTTATATCTGAGCTGGTGTTAGCTACAGATAAGGTCTTAATAGTAGGTGACTTTAACATCCATGTTGATAATGAAATCAATGCACTGGGAGCAGCATTTACAGACATTCTAAATTCTATTGGCGTTAGACAACATGTGTCAGGTCCCACTCATTGTCGAAATCATACTCTAGACTTAATACTGTCACATGAAATTGATGTCAGTGCCGTTGAGATTCTGCAGCAAAGTGATGATATCTCTGATCATTATCTAGTCTCGTGTATACACCAGATAAATAAAACTGTAAATTCAACTCCTTATTACAAGTATGGTAGAACCACCACTTCTACTTCTACAAAAGACTGCTTTCTGAGTAATCTTCCTGACTTATCTGAATTCCTCAGCATGTCCAATAACTCAGAAAAACTTGATGATGTAACAGAAACTATTGACTCTCTCTTTTCCAGGACTCTAGATATGGTCGCTCCTCTGCGCCTAAGAAAGATTAAGGAAAACAGTCCGACCCCGTGGTATAACGAGCACACTCGAGCCCTAAAGAGAGCAGCCCGGAAAATGGAGCGCAGCTGGAGGAAAACAAAATTAGAGGTTTTTCGTACTGCTTGGCATGAATGTACCCTATCGTATAGGAAAGCATTAAAATCGGCAAGATCTGATTACTTTTCGACTCTTTTAGAAGATAACAAACATAACCCTAGGTATTTATTCAATACAGTTGTGACACTGTCACACAAGAGACATGTTTTACTGCTCTATTTATTGCAATGATTTTATGTATAATAGAGTTTTAATTGGTTTACATGTTTTCTTACGTCCATTTTATTCCTCCTAACATTTTAGTGTGTATGTCTTTAAGAAATGCATGGTTGGCCTGTCATGTGACCAGTCACATGACAGGAAGCAGGAACTATATAAGGAGAGCAGCATGCCAAACAAGAGGTCAATCACTAACAGCTACAAAACACACCTGGATCGTGGAGTTTTCTTTTTGTGGACTTACCTTTCCAGATTCATTTACAGCAAATTGGACTATCACTCATCTTGGATTGTATATACACTGGTGGATTCACATTGGGACATTTCAACACACTAGGATTCTTGGACTGTTTTTAGGGTATGGACAAGTGAACTGTATTCTTTTAACAGCCGGAGTTTACCTGGTTTTATTGTGTTGTTTTAAAGTCCTTTTATGTGAACATTGTAAATACACCGTCCTCAAACTTATTTCTGTTTTATGTCATTCTTTTAACACCTCAAATTTCTCACACAGTAGAATCTGACCCCATTCTAAACTTTGTGACCCAGCCTATTAGGCCGTACGTTACACAGTGGCTAAGTTAACAAAAAATAAAGAACCAACAGGCACTGACTATGCCCATCAGCATAGCAGTAATGACTTTACTTCCAAGATCGATACTATTAGAGACAAAATTGTCACCATGCAGCCGTCAATTACAGTATCACATCAGGTAGTGTCCTATAGATCTCCTGGGGAACAATTCCACTCATTCTCTACTATAGGTCAGGGTGAATTGTATAAACTTGTTAAAGCATCTAAACCAACAACTTGTATGCTAGACCCTATTCCATCTAGGCTACTAAAAGACTTGCTTCCAGATCTCATAGATCCTCTGCTAAATATTATTAATTCATCACTGTCATTAGGATATGTCCCCAAAGCCTTCAAACTGGCTGCTATTAAGCCTCTCATTAAAAAAACCACAACTTGACCCCAACGAATTAATTAATTACAGACCTATCTCGAATCTCCCATTTCTGTCGAAGATATTAGAAAAGGTTGTATCCTCACAATTATCTTCCTTCCTACAGAAAAATTATATCTGTGAGGATTTCCAGTCAGGTTTTAGACCGTACCATAGTACTGAGACTGCTCTTATTAGAGTTACAAATTATCTGCTCTTATCATCCGATCGTGGTTGTATCTCTGTTAGTGCTACTGGATCTTAGTGCTGCGTTCGATACGGTTGACCACAACATTCTCTTGAACAGATTTGAAAATTATGTTGGCATTAGTGGCAGTGCATTGGCATGGTTCAAATCGTACTTATCTGACCGCTATCAATTCGTGGGAGTAAATGAAGAGGTATCATATCGATCACAAGTGCAGTATGGAGTACCGCAAGGCTCAGTGCTAGGGCCATTACTTTTTACGCTTTACATGTTACCCTTGGGTGATATCATCAGGAAATATGGTGTTAGCTTTCACTGTTATGCTGATGATACTCAGCTCTATATTTCTTCGCAGCCCGGCGAAACATACCAATTTGATAAACTAACTGATTGTATAGTTGAGTTAAAAAATTGGATGACAAGTAATTTCTTACTGCTAAATTCTGAAAAAACAGAGGTGTTAATTATTGGACCTAAAACCTCAGCGTGTAATAACCTAAAACACTGTCTAATACTTGATGGCTGGTCTGTCAATTCTTCGTCATCAGATAGGAACCTAGGTGTGCTATTTGATGGCAATCTTTCCTTTGAAAACCACATCTCTAGTATTTGCAAAACTGCATTTTTCCATCTCAAAAATATATCTAAATTATGACCTATGCTCTCAATGTCAAATGCTGAAACATTAATTCATGCGTTTATGACCTCAAGATTAGATTATTGTAAGGCTTTATTGGGTGGTTGTTTTGCTTGCTTGATAAACAAACTCCAGCTGGTCCAAAATGCAGCAGCTAGAGTTCTTACTAGAACCAAAAAGTATGATCATATTAGCCCGGTTCTGTCAACACTGCACTGGCTCCCTATTAAACATCGTATAGATTTTAAAATCTTGCTAATTACTTATAAAGCCCTGAATGGTTTAGCTCCTCAGTACCTGAGCGAGCTCTTATCGCATTATAGTCCCTCACGTCTGCTGCGTTCTCAAAACTCTGGCAATTTGATAATATCTAGAATATCCAAATCAACCGTGGGCGGCAGATCATTTTCCTATTTAGCACCCAAACTTTGGAACAATCTACCCAACACTGTTCGGGACGCAGACACACTCTGTCAGTTTAAATCTAGATTAAAGACCCATCTCTTTAACCTTGCTTACACATAACACATTAACACATTTCTATTATTCAAATCCGTTAAAGGATTGTTAGGCTGCACTAATTAGGTCAACCGGAACCGGGAACACTTCCCATAACACCCGATGTACTCAGTGCATCGTCAGAAGAATGGCATCTACGCTAATATTAGTCTGTTTCTTTCTTATTCCGAGGTCACCTTAACCACCAGATCCAGTCCGTATCCAGATCAGATGGTCATTGCAGTCCTCCGGATCCAGTCCGTACCCAGCCCAGATGGTGGATCAGCACCTAGAGACGACCTCTACAGCACTGAATGTCAGCGGAGACCACATCGACTAGATGAGCCCCAGAGACGGATCCCCAGTGAAGACCTCATCACCTAGACGGCTATCGGCACAGGACCACGGGACCTGGTGAGTCCTCTGTGTCTGGCCAGAGGAGAACTGGCCCCCCGACTGAGACTGGTTTCTCCCAAGGTTTTTTTCTCCATTTGTCACCGATGGAGTTTTGGTTCCTTGCCGCTGTCGCCTCTGGCTTGCTTAGTTGGGGACACTTTATCTTCACTTTAACTTCACACAATATTGTATTTTATTTTGTTGTATTTGATTAACTACCTTTACCTCAAAATTGAGTGTTTATTGTTGCCCTTTGCATTGTTGATGTACTATTTCCTATTTAATACTGTACAGCCGCCTTGTCACAATTCTGTATTGTTAAAGGCGGTATATAAATAAAGGTGATTTGATTTGATTTGATCGAGCTGCACAGCGCTGCGGTAAGTCGAACACACCGATTTTGTCCGACTTGAGGCGGCGCCGACGCCTCGTGACTGTCACGTGTTGCATCAAAGTACCGCGATAGCGATTCGAGAGCAGCCGACTGACTTAGCCGCCACAGTTTCTTCAGAGCGGCTGCAGGAGCTCTGATGACGACACAGCTGTTTCACAATTGGTCAGATTCACCGCATGACAATGATCACATGTGTTTTGGGTTTATTCTAACATCCTCAAGTCCGATAATGCTGACAAATCTGTGTTTTTAGAACAGTAAAAGTATTTTTACTATAGTCGCAATGTTATATTGAGTCAGATTTATCATAAAACACTGATAAAAGCAGATATAACCCCACTTTATTAGTATTTAAATAGTATATGTTTATGTTGATCATTATTCTTGTTCAGATGGCGATAATTAATCAATATATGAAACGTGTTTTCCCTTCAGGAACTCGAGCCACGTCGAAACGCTATAGGAACGCCTTCAGCGTGACCGCGCTCTGAATCACGTGTGTAATCAGACCAATGGAAGAGCGAGACGTCATAGGCGGGTGACGTCACTGACCAGGAAGCATAAAAGCATGTGCGCCAGAACGAGCGACAGCTTCTGTCTTTCAGCAGCGCTCTGTGTGTTTGTCTTGTTGTGCTCCTTTTTGGTTGCTAGTTTGCACCACTTTTATTTTGAGCACAATGTCTGATAAGAGTGGCAAAGCGAAAGAGAAAACCAGCAAGCCAGGTTTTAGAGTGTGTGTTCCTCCCTCCTCTCGTTACATCACGAGCGGGGACACACACACTCTATGCGTGGCTTGCTTGGGAGCGGAGCGCGCAGCGTCGGCTCTCGAGGGGGCCGACTGCCCGCATTGCGAGCGTCTCCCTCTCCCGGAAGGCTCTCTTTGAGGAGGGAGCCTTCACCAGCGTTCCTCGCGGGTCTGGTCCCGCTTCGGCCGAGGCGGAGCGGCGACTGCACTCGTGAGGTTCGCAACTGGATCTGGTGGAGGGTATGGAGACGGATGACCCCCTATCTCCTGCCTCACCCACCAGATCCGCTGCCCATTCACTGGGATCGGAAGCCCGCTCTGCGGTTTCTTCCCCCCGGGGGATGGGCTCGACGCTTCACATATCTTCCTCCGAGGAGGTTGATGTTGTGAGCGTCGACGAGGTGCTAGCACCTCAGTTTCCCCAGTATGAGGAGCTGTTGGAGGTGGTGACTCGTGCGGTGGCCAAGCTTAACATCAATTGGCCCGCCAAGCCACAGGTTGAACCGCAGAAAAGCAAGTTGGACGAGAGATTTCTGCGGTCTCGACCACCTTCAGCACGCCGGAGCCTTCCCTTCTTTCCCGATCTCCACACCGAGGTGTCGAGATCATGGAATTCACCCTTCTCGTCTCGCTTGTTCATCCCCGCCTCTTATAACTACGGTTGCGTGGCGGGGCTGGATGAGCGTGGGTATAAAGCGATGCCCCGGGTGGAACAGACGCTTGCGAGCTATCTGTCCCCCGAGTCGGCGTCGTCTCTGAAGGCTCCGGTCTTGCCCTCCAAGCCGCTGCGAGTCACCTCAGCATTGGTGGGCAAGGGGTATACGGCTGTGGGTCAGGCTGGTGCGTGTCTGCACACCATGTCGGTGTTACAGGCGTACCAGGCTGACCTGCTCAAAGAGCTGGACGAAGGCGAAGAGATCAAAGATAGTGATATCTTTGAGCTCAGGAGGACCGCCAATTTGTCTCTCCGTGCCACCAAGGAGACCACCCGTGCTATTGGGCGGTCTATGGCAGCCCTTGTGGCCGCGGAGAGACATCTCTGGTTGACCCTGTCCGACATGAAAGAGAAGGACAGGGTCTTCCTTCTGGACGCCCTGCTTTTGCCTTCTGGTCTGTTCGGCGACGCCATCAATTCCGTCGTCGACAGATACCAGGAGGCTCGTAAGCAAGCGGCGGCGTTCCAGCGGTTCCTCCCTCGCCACCTTCCAGCTCACAGGGTTGCTGGGCGGGAGCAGCCCCAGCCGTCTACCAGCTCCTCTCATCAGGAAACACAGAAACAGAGCGTGGCCACTCGCACTCCTCCCCAACGAGAGCGAGTGGTCAAACGCTCTAGGTCAAGGGCTTCCCTGGCTAAGCCCGACCTGAGGGTCGTGCTTCAGTCGAAGAAGTCCTCGATTCAGGACCGCCGAGGGCAGCCCCATCCGGGGAGAGGCGGGGCGCACCGCATTATTCGGTGTCCGTCTCTTCCCTGTGCGCTCGGGAGGCCGTTCTGCCAACCCTGCCGGTGCTTCAGGGTGCAGCGGTCTCCAGCGAGCATACACCCCAGTCTTTTCCGCCCGGCGACGTAGCGGAGCTGGGGAGCTCGCCACCCCTGCGGGGGTCTCTGGGGCCACTAGTTCAGGTGCTTCCTGCCGGGGAACCGTTACAGGACACCGTTCTAGCGGCCCACACAACACCAGAGGCCAGTCTCGAAAGACTGGTTCCCTTAGATCATTTGGCAGTGTGGAAACTACTGCCCAATGTGTCTGCTTGGGTCCTGCACACTGTAGAGCGAGGCTATCGCATTCAGTTCGGTGCTCCGCCTCTGCCGTTCAACGGGGTCTCTCCCACGCTGGTGGGCCCCGAGCAGGGTCTGGTAATGGAACAGGTAATGGAAGGAGGCCATCGAGGTGGTCCCTCCTCACGACAGAGAGTCCGGGTTCTACAGCCGGTACTTCATTGTTCCAAAGAAGGATGGGGGCCTGCGTCCTATTTTAGATCTGCGTCTTCTGAACCGCTCAGTCATGCGACTGAAGTTCAAGATGCTCACCATCAAACAGGTTGTGTCTCAGATCAGGTCCGAGGACTGGTTTGTCACAATAGATCTAAAAGACGCATACTTCCACGTCTCCATCCTTTCCCAACACAGGAAGTTCCTGAGGTTTGCTTTCAGGGGCGAAGCTTACCAATATGGGGTTCTTCCGTTTGGCCTAGCACTCTCCCCCCGCACTTTCACGAAGTGTGTGGATGCAGCTCTGGCTCCTTTGCGACTCCAGGGCATCCGCATACTCAATTACATCGACGACTGGCTGATCCTGGCCGTCGGAGCAAGTGGCAACTCAGCATCGAGATGTTGTGCTCGCTAACATGAAAGAGCTGGGGTTGAGACTGAATGGCAAGAAAAGTGTGCTTTCTCCATTACAGAGGACCACTTATCTAGGCATGGTGTGGGATTCGACCACGATGCAGGCACGTTTGTCTCCTGCTCGGATCGAGTCAATCCTCACTGCAGTCACGAGAGTGAAAGAGGGCCGGTCACTCACTGTCAAGCAGTTTCAACGACTGCTGGGTCTCATGGCAGCTGCGTCCAACGTGATACCTTTTGGCCTGCTGTACATGAGACTCCTACAGTGGTGGCTCAAGACCAGAGGGTTCTCCCCGAGGGGAAACCCACTCCGCATGACCAAGGTGACGCGGCGATGCCTACGTGCCTTAGACATGTGGAGGAAACCCTGGTTCTTGTCTCAGGGCCCAGTGCTGGGAGCTCCTTGTCGCCGTGTAACGCTAGCGACGGATGCATCCCTCACCGGTTGGGGAGCGGTCATGAACAGCCACCCTGCCCTGTCTGTGGAGCGGTCACCAACTCACGTGGCACATAAACTGCCTGGAGATGCTGGCCGTGTTTCTAGCTCTGAAACACTTCCTCCCAGACCTGAGAGACCACCATGTGTTGGTCCGCACCGACAACACAACGGTAGTCTCTTACATCAACCACCAGGGAGGTCTGCATTCACGCCCCTTGTACAAGCTGGCGCACCAGATCCTTGTGTGGTCCCAGGACAAACTCCTCTCGCTGAGAGCAGTTTATGTACCTGGGCATCTCAACTTGGGAGCAGACATCCTGTCGAGGCAGGGGCCGAGGCCCGGGGAATGGATGCTTCACCCCGAGGTGGTGAAGCAGATATGGAGAGTGTTTGGTCCAGCCCAAGTGGATCTCTTTGCCACGAGGGAGAACACGCAATGTCCCCTCTGGTACTCTCTAGTTCATCCAGCTCCCCTGGGGCTGGATGCTATGGTACAGACGTGGCCGAGCCTTCGTCTGTACGCCTTTCCCCCGATCGCTCTGCTCCCGGGAGTTCTAGAGAGAGTGCGCCGGGACGGGGTGTCCCTCCTTCTAGTAGCCCCGTTCTGGCCGGGCCGAGTATGGTTCTCGGACCTGATTTCTCTCCTCGACGGCTCTCCCTGGGAGATTCCCGTCAGGAGAGATCTCCTCTCACAGGCAGGGGGTTCCATTCTTCACCCCCGGCCGGAGCTGTGGAAGCTTTGGGTGTGGCCTCTGAGGGGGCGCACCTCTTAGCTTCCGGTCTCTCAACCGAGGTTGTTGAGACCATCCTCCAATCTAGAGCTCTCTCTATGAGGAAACTGTACGCCTTGAAGTGGAAGCTTTTCACTTCTTGGTGCGGACGCCACCAGCAAGACCCAGTTAACTGCCCAGTTGGCTCAGTGCTGGAGTTCCTGCAGGACAGGTTATCTGCAGGGTTAACCCACTACACCTTGAAGGTCTATGTGGCGGCCATTGCGGCCTACCACGCCCCTCTTGGTGGTCTTTCCGTGGGTAAGAACCCCCTTGTTACACGTTTCCTCCGCGGTGCATTGAGGCTGAGGCCTCCGGTACGACCTCGTATCCCTACCTGGGACCTGTCTGTGGTGTTAGAGGCTCTCTGTAGGCCTCCTTTCGAGCCTGTTGAGGAAATTTCTGACAGATTTCTAACTATAAAAACTGTCCTTCTCCTTGCCCTTTCCTCCCTTAAGAGAGTTGGGGACCTTCAGGCCCTCTCTGTGGCCCCTTCCTTTCTGGAATTTGTTCCAGGCCTATCTAAGGCCTTCCTGTACCCTCGTCCTGGTTACATTCCTAAAGTCCCTTCCTCAACACCACGGCCTGTCGTACTGCAGGCCTTCTGTCCTCCTCCCTATCGGGATCCTGACCAGCAGAAGCTTAACTGTATGTGTCCGGTGCGAGCGCAATTTCTAGGCAGGGACTGGGGTCTGGCGGCGTGGGCATCTCATTCCCATAGCGTTTCGACGCAGTTCGAGTTCCTGAAGGGGAACGTCTCAGGTTACGTATGTAACCCCGGTTCCCCGAGGGAACGAGACGCCGCGTCTTGTGGCCATCCTGCTGCGTCCCTGCGAGCGCTGCTTCTCTTCTGGAAGCTGTCGCTCTTTCTGGCGCACATGCTTTTATGCTTCCTGGTCAGTGACGTCACCCGCCTATGACGTCTCGCTCTTCCATTGGTCTGATTACACACGTGATTCAGAGCGCGGTCACGCTGAAGGCGTTCCCATAGCATTTCGACGCGGCGTCTCGTTCCCTCGGGGAATACATACGTAACCTGAGATGTTCTGTTGCTCATGAAAATGCTTTAGAAAAGTCTGTGTATTTGATAAATATTGCATTTAATTCACTTCATCTGTGATAGAACATGCAAACACCTCGAGAGCTTCACTAACGAGAGCAGAAAGTATCCGACTTGACACCTCCGTTTTCAACTCCGCCCCCGACTGCTCTCGGCTACTCTCGTTGATCGCCGTCTGTAGCCTTAGATGAAGTCGAACACACCTTTTTGTTTACCTTATTGTTTAATAAAAGCCTCTCCAAGGTCTGACGTCATGCCCACTGTGTCTGTCGTTTTGCTCCTCCCTCCACTATATATATATATATATATACTTATATAAGTTTGGTGAATAAACCAAACACACACACACACATACATACATTATATATATATCTTACAGTATATCATATATATATACATACATTTTTTCACACTTGTATTCACACTCTTCTGTACCTCTCAGATTGACAGATGCACGTGCATTTTCAACTAGCTCATATTTTGTATATTTAATATTTCAAAACAAGTGTGAAGAATTTTGAATTATTGTGTGTAAACAATGACAGCCGTGTTGCAGCTGTGCTTAACTTTTGCTTTCTTGTGTTTAGGATTTTGCACCACAAGTTCATTTAAATTTTTTTGACAAATTGGTTTAGGCTATTGAGAATTTGGTATATAGAATGGGGTTTAGTGTTTTAGCAAATGTGAAAAACTGTAATAGGAACACCAATAATAAAAACACTTGTCCCCTAATAATAGGAACGCCAGTGGATACAACAGGTGCCTTTGCACTTTCAGTGCTTGGCCCTTAATAATCCTTAGAAGAACAATAGGGCCCTGTGCCCCTAGTGGCTTGGGCCCTAATTACTGAAAATGTTCATTATTTTCCAACATGCAGTGTAATGCCGACCCCTCGGGTGATGCCAACCTTGAACCAACATACAGAACTACACTGTTAGACATTTCTGTAATTTCTACAGTTATTAACTGTATATCACCCAGTATAATACTGCAAATTCCCTTTGCAGTAAATAACTGTAATAACCATTGCATCATGGGAATTTTCTGTGACGTCAGATCCCACATACAGAGACTTACAGTATTTTTTAAAATTGCTGTATACTACTATATTTGCTGTAACGGCCTCATTGGCGGCATTCTATTGAGGTCGTTTTATTTTCCTCATTTATTATATTTGGATTGACACGATTTGCCCTACACCGTGTCTACAATGCCGCAACAGCTTGGAACGGACTACACTGGATGTGTTGCATTGCTTGTAATGATTGGAAAATCCGTTTGTCCCTCATCTCAGACACTGCAAGCACTTGGAGTATATCTGTCAGAAATATACCGGGGCATCACTTTTGTCACGAATCTGGTCGGTGTTCTGCGGACCGCTCACTACCAGATGTCGCTCTCGCTCCATTATTACACACAGACTGCTGCACTACTCCCCGGACTGCATCTCCCACTATCCACCACGCTGATTGTGCCATACACCTGTGGCCAATCAGCAGCCCTATAAAAGCCCTGGACTTTCACTCGGCAAGCACTGAGTATTGTGGAGTGTTCATGTGGAGAACTGTGACAGTAGCGTTTAGTACTCTCCTAGTGCTAGCACTGTTTCCTTTGTTTCCTAGTATTTCTATTTCCTGTGTTCCCTAGTTTTCTAAGTTTCCTAGTTCCGTGTTCCTAGTTTCCTGTGTTTCCTTGTATTCTGAGCTCCTGGTTTCCTGAGTTTAGTATTCTCGCCTGGCCATCTCGCCTGCCTTTCTGGACTCTCGCTCGTTTTAAGGATTATTCTTCTGGTTCTCGTTATGGATTATGTTCGCCATTGATCGACCCACGCCAGCCTCACGGACTTCTCTTGTGCCTCCCTCCGCTATACCTGTTTGCTATTGTTCTGACCCTGCCTGTCTGACCATGTATTTGTCTCGTCCCATAAATAAAAGCTCGCATATGGATCCCCTCGCCTCTCGTCTCCCTCTCCACGTTACAACTTTACTGTCCGCATCCACTGTATATAGCATATATAATGGTTTCTATGTTGTCTTTTGTCGACTCGCGCTGCGCTGCACCACTCCACTCATGTCCGAGGAAGACGCTGAAGCAGCGGGGCAGTGTCGTGGCGTTTGCCCGGGGATGAACCCGAGAGAGCGGAAGAGTTCCGGAGAACATCTACGCTATGTGTTGATGCACCTTATGAGAGAATAAGACCAGCAAGCAAGGTAAAAATATATGTACGTTTGTCTGAGTGTTTGTCAGATATTTGCACACCAGTTTCACCTAGTAATATTTACTCGTCACCAAACTTTACTATGGTAAACTGCGCTGTCGTTTCAAATGGCTTTTGTCAGCTTATTAAATTAAGTTACCGTATTAAAATAATTTTAAACGAGTGACACTTATCTTATATTAACATTAGGTTAACTAATGTGAAATTTTGTTTAGATGTTGTTAGTAGTTAATGCTGGCTAGTAGCCTACTGAGAAAATAAAATCGTATGTTAGCAAGGTTAAACAAGTTATATGGCTAATTGTTAGCTGCCTTTCTAGTTTTAGAATTAGTTTGTTATCATTTTTCATGGAATTTAAGATTTACTGCATTTTTTTGTGTTTGTGTTTTAAAGGCAACTGCAATGAAGTATCAAGAAATATATGAACATGCCAACCACCCCAAGACTGATAGTTCATGGTAAGAGAACAACTATGGTTTTGAGAAGTTTGTGTATTCTATGTGGGGTTTTCCTTTTAAAAGTGTGCCATTTCTACTTGTTTTTCAGAGAAAACATTCCTGTCACTAACAAAGTGGATGGTGAGAAAAGGTGGTGGCCACATTTTGGAGCAGCACCTGGGTTTTGCAGATGGCTATGTATTCTTTGGCTGCATGTCTTTTTCCCTATTATGTTTCTGTTGCCTATAGATTCTTTGTGAGGATACATCCAGAAGATACAACATAATGCACTACAAAACGTTGTAAGACAGGAGAAATGGTGAAGATGCACTGTTCCAGCAGTGGAAGATTGTATTTTTAAGTGTTATATATGCATTGTTTTAAATAAAGAATTTGATATTTTGTAATTATTGTGTCTGTTTTAATTGAATTCCAGTAGTACCTATGTAGAGTAAAAATAAAATAAATTTAAATGAATTCAGTATTAAAAAAAAGATAAAATCTACTGAAATCTATATTAAAATGAATGAATTTGTAACGAAGGACGACTGAGAGGTGGATCCAATTGCAAGCTTTATTGATAGATGTAGTCACAACAGGCAGGGTCAGAAACGGCAAACAGAAACATCCAAGATAATCCGAAAGAATAATCCAATATACAGGCGAAAAGGTCGGGGCAGGCAGCAAGGGTCGATAAACGCAGAAACAATCCAAGGTCAAAAAACACAAAGACTAGGCAAAGGAAAAACAAGAACAAGGAACACAGGAAACGTTAAAGGCTAAACAACAATCAGCAAACACAAGGGGGGAGGAGTGGCCTTTTATATCAAACACAAGGGGTCACATGACAAAACTAACCAATGGGAAACAGACATCTGGAACAGTGGAACCAATAAGCACATGACACACAGACAAGAGTGAAACCAGGTAGGTTGAGTGGACACAAAACAAAAGAGAGTTCATACTGGAGTGCCCTCTAGTGGGGTTCAAGGGCACTCCGTAACATAGCCCCCTCCCAAAGAGCGGCTTCCAGATGCTCCCAAACGACATAACACAGACAGTCCTGGAGGGCGGCGGGGGGGAGCAGAGGTGGAACAGGGGAGCGATGGAGGGCCAGGTCCATGTAGTGGTGGAGGACCTGGGGACTGAGGCAGGACCGGTAAATCAGGGAGCCGGGGCGGAGCCGACAGGACGGGGGAAGCGGACGGGGGAAGAGCCCACCAGGGCGGAGCAGATGGAGCAGGAGCCCACCAGGGCGGCGCGAACGGAGCAGGAGCCCACCAGGGCAGCTCAGACGGAGCAGGAGGCCCCCTGGGTGGCGCAGACAGAGCCGGAGCCCACCAGGGCGGCGCAGACAGAGCACACACGGCCTCCATGGCCGTAACAGGGCAGACAGGAACTTCAGAAACGGCCTCCATAGCCGTGACAGGGCAGACAGGGACTTTGGGAACGGCCTCCATAGCCGTGACAGGGCAGAAAGGGAGCCTTGGCAGTGCAGGCAGAGCAGTGGGCCTTGGTGGTGCAGGTAGAACAGGGAGCCTTGGCGGTGGTAGAGCAGACAGCGAGTTCATATATAGGCCTACCCTCCTCTTTAGGATCTGCAGAAGGAGCTGCCTCCTCTGGGAATTCCGCCATGGACACCGCCTCGATAAGAGGCATTGGCGCAGCGGACTCGTGGACAGACGAGGCCTCCGGAGCAGACTCGTGGACAGGCGAGACCTCTGGAACACAGTGTGCAGCCCACACACTGAAAATGGCTACGGCCATTACAGGCAGCACAGTAGATAGTGGGATGTCTGGTGACCTTGAGGGTGTAGACGTTATGGACTTATGGCTTGCGAATGTGGACTCTGCGTGGCTTGGGAACGTGGGCTCTGCGTGGCTTGGGAGCGTGGGCTCTGCGTGGCTTGGGAGCGTGGGCTCTGCGTGGCTTGGGAGCGTGGGCTCTGTGGTTTCAGCTGAGATGTGAGGTGGTTTGAGAAGGTTAAAGGGGACCTGGTGAGGTTTTGGTAGGACAACAGCTTTTTGCCTTGACTCAGGGAGGCCTGCTGTGGCCTGACTTGACTCAGGGAGGCCTGCCGTGGCCTGACTTGACTCAGGGAGACCTGCCGTAGCCTGACTTGACACAGGGGGGCCTGCTGTGGCCTGACTTGACTCAGGGAGTTCTGCTGTGGCTTGACCTGGTTCATGAAGATCAACTGTGGCTTGGTTTGACTCAGGAACAATAGCAGCAACTTGACTTGGCTCATGAAGAACAACCGTGGCGTGGCTTAGCTCAGGGAAGACAGCAGCAATTTGACTTGACTTGTGAAGATCTGCTGTAACGTGACTTGACTCAGGAACAACATGGCTTGACTCAGGAACGACATGGCTTGACTCAGGAACGACATGGCTTGACTCAGGAACAACAGCTGCAGCGTGACTTGACTTGTGGGGTACAGCTGTGACTTGGCTTGACTTGTGGGGAACAGCTGTGACTTGGCTTGACTCGTGGGGAACAGCTGTGACTTGGCTTGACTCGTGGGGTACAACTGTGACTTGGCTTGACTCGTAGGGCACAGCTGTGACTTGGCTTGATTCATGGGGAACAGCTGTGTCCTTACTTGACTCATGGAGAACAGCTGTAACTTGGCTTGATTCATGGAGAACAGTAGCTTTGGCTTGACTTAACTCTGTTGCTTGACTTGACTCTGTTGCTTGACTTGACCCTGGAGCTTGACTTGACCCTGGAGCTTGACTGGACTTGGAAGCTTTGGACTTTGGAGCAGCAGCTGTAGCTTGACTTGGCTCTGGGCGCTCGGGCGAGACTTGACTTGGCTCTGGGCGCTCAGGCGAGACGTGACTTGGCTGTGGATGCTTGGGCGAGACGTGACCTGGCTCTGAATGCTCGGGCGAGACGTGACTTGGCTTTAGTGGAACAGCTGTGGCTTGACTTGACCTTGAAGGGATGGCTGTAACTTGACTAGACGTTGCTGGAATATCTGTGTCTTGACTTGTCTCTGAAGGAACAGCTGCGGCTTGACCTGTCACATGAACCTCAGCTGCAACGTGACTTGGCTGTGCAGGAACAGCAGCTGTGATGGTGGCCATGATGGGTGCAGACTCAGGAGCCGAAGACATGACGTGAAAAGGCTGTGGCTTGGCTGACGTTATGTGCACCGACTGTGGCTTGGCTGAGGTGGCCTGAGCAGGCTGTGGCTTGGCTGGCATGGCGTGAGCAGACTGTGGCTTGGCTGGCGTGACATGAGCAGGCTCTGGCTTGGCTGATGTGGCGTTAGCGGGCCCTGGCTTGGCTGACGTGAGTTTAGGGAGACCAGCTGCTCGAGCCGATAGCAGCAGTGGGTCTTCCACGCTAGACACCAACCACCTCGAAACAGAGTTGACTTTAAGTGCAGATGTAGCGGCCATCTTTGCGACGGGCTCTGGCGTGGTGGCCATCTTTGCCACGGGTTCTGGAAGGGTGGCCATCTTGTGAGCAGACCCTGGAAGGGCAGCCATCTTGTAAGCAGACTCTGGAAGGGCGGCCATCTTGTGAGCAGACTCTGGAAGGGTGGCCATCTTGTGAGCAGACTCTGGAAGGGCGGCCATCTTGTGAGCAAGCTCCAGAAGGGCGGCCATCTTGTGAACAGGCTCTGGAGGGACGGCCATCTTGTGAACAGGCTTTGAGATGGTGGCCATTTTGTGAACAGGCTCTGGGCTGGTGGACATCTTGTGCGAGGGCTCTGGGCTGACAGACATGACGTGAGGCTTGTGATAGTCGGCTGTGATTTGAATTTTGTCAACTGACTCCTCAACAGTTCCCACAGTGAATGAGGAGCCAGTGACTAGTAAAGCAATGTCAATGTAATGTTGTAAGGTCCAGTTTGGTTCATGCAGTGGCATAAGTGAACTGACTGGTTCAGAAAGTCCTCCACGAAAGAAAATCATCAAGGTCAAATCGTCCAAAGAAGTTGAGTTAGCCAACTCAATAAAGTCCATAATATAGTCCTCAATGGACCGCTCACCTTGACAGAGACACATTATCTTGGCTGCTGACTCCATGCTGGGACTGGATAGTTCCAAGGAAGCTGCTGGATCCGGGTGTGGCTGATTGTTCTGTAACGAAGGACGACTGAGAGGTGGATCCAATTGAAAGCTTTATTGATAGACGTAGTCACAACAGGCAGGGTCAGAAACGGCAAACAGAAACATCCAAGATAATCCGAAAGAATAATCCAATATACAGGCGAAAAGGTCGGGACAGGCAGCAAGGGTCGATAAACGCAGAAACAATCCAAGGTCAAAAAACACAAAGACTAGGCAAAGGAAAAACAAGAACAAGGAACACAGGAAACGTTAAAGACTAAACAACAATCAGCAAATACAAGGGGGGAGGAGTGGCCTTTTATATCAAACACAAGGGGTCACATGACAAAATTAGCCAATGGGAAACGGACATCTGGAACAGTGGAACCAATAAGCACATGACACACAGACAAGAGTGAAACCAGGTAGGTTGAGTGGACACAAAACAAAAGAGAGTTCATACTGGAGTGCCCTCTAGTGGGGTTCAAGGGCACTCCGTAACAGAATTACAGTAGTGTACTGATAAATTTGACTTTTTATAGTATTTTACTGTAAAACAGTACAGTTTGCTACTGTAAAAGCCCTTTGAAATGTCTAACAGTATAGCAAATTTTGGCAGAAGTTTGATCGCAAAATATAATCATTGCCATTTATAGTGCTATAGTGTATAGTGTTTGTTTCAATACTGTATATTTCTGCCATAGTCAGCACTTATAAGCTACTCTTAAATATAATGTGAAAATTTTTAATTTTCTGTGAAGCTGCTTTGCAACAATTTGTATTGTGAAAAACATTATACAAATAATTGTGCATTGAATTGAATTGAATTTTTTTATTTGTTCTGTTCTGACAGAAAATGACCTGGCTTGGATTGATTTCACAAAATTCTAAACACAATAGTTTGCTGTAAGAAATTAAACTTTCAAAATACTTAAATAGATTAAGTACAGTAAACTTAATTTTCAAAAAATAAATTTCTACTAACTTAGATATTTTGAGTTCCTGTGACTTTTTTTAGTTTTTGAGTAAATAAAACTTATTTGTTTAAATTAATCTGAACTATTTGTTGATGAATGAGGCGCCACTTAAATGTATAATTTTACTCTACTTATTTTTTTAATTGTTTCAACATTAGTGCCAGCCACTGATGTGACTTTTGAGTTTATCAGGATTGATAGTATATATTACTCGACGAAGTTTAAAAGCAGTAGGTGGCGGTAACGAGCTTCAGAAGAAGCTCCCGCCTGGTGAAGGCGCCGACGGGAATCGACTCTGAGGAAGATGCTGACTGAATCTGCAGCAAGTTGGATCTGTGCTCCTAACTTTTCGACGATAATCATCACGGGTCTCAAAGTAAGTGTTTAATATGTATTTTTAAATGTGTTTTAAGAGGGCTTTTGAAAAAATGTGGCAGTTTGTAGCCTTTTTTATGGAGTAATTGTAGACTTCGTATACTGTACCATGGTATACCATGGTATACTGTAAACACGGTTATATTCGGGGCAAGGAGGAATACTGCTATGAAATTGTATGCCATTTTAAAGGGGAAAAATGAATTAAATTTACATGACAGTGGTTGTACATCTATTAATGTGCTAACAAATAAACTTAAATACCATGTAGTCGCCTGAAGGTCGTGTTATAAGTGTATGAGAGTGCAAATGTGAGCGACGAGTGAACGGTCTTTAGTTGAAAGAGCCATTTGAGGCGAAGCAGCTAGAAAAGAAATGTTTCATATAAAGTTACTCAAATGACGTTAAACGATGTCCATTTTAGTTAAGTCCAGTTAATGTATAATGTCTTTTTGTCTCGTGTTTACCAGAACAGAAGCGTATAACTTAGCAGCAGCTTCTGTTCTATTTACTCTGTCATTTAGAAGGCGGGAGTTCCGTTACTAGACCGTTGCAGTTTTACTATACTGTACTGCATTACTGTACATTCAAAGTGACAGGAGTGACACGTAAAAGTGTCACATACATTTGTAAATTCAACTGAAAATGGTCTGTTTTGATGTTTGATACTGCAAATAGGCATTTCTTTGTTGAATTAATTTATTATTCTATATATTGCATGCTGGTTTGTAGTGCATTTATAGTTTTACCCTAGATTGCCTGTAGTAGCTATTGAAGTCTCTCACATTTAAAAAAAAAAAAAAAGTCTACATAGTAATGAACTCTGCTGTAAATATGAGAAATTCAGATTGAAAGTTTTTGATATAGGATTGAACTTTGACATTTTCTTTTCTTTCAGTTTAGGCACCAGCATGATTTGGCAGTGTAAGTTGTGTTTAGTCTTATTTACTTCCTGATTATACTGCCTTCTGCACATGTGTCCTCTCTTGCTGTTGTAAACAACAATGGCATCAGTTCACACATGATTTTCTACAGATTTTTATACAGTACTTGCCAAAAGTATTGAAACATTATGATGATTTATGGGTTTTTTTTGTTTTTAACAAGTATCTTCTGTTCACCAAGGCTGCATGTATTTGAGCAAATATACAGTAATAGTGTGAAATGTTACAATTTGGATGAACTATTTTCTCTTTAAATATGTTAAAATGTAATTGATTGCTGTGATCAAAGCTGAATTTTCTGCATCGTTACTCCAGTCTTTAGTGTCACATGATCCTTCAGAAATCATTCTAATATACTTATTTTCTATAATAATGCAGAAGTTTCAGCTTTGCTTCACAGCAATAAATTACAATTTAAAATGTCTTTTACAAACATTTTAAACAGTTATTTTTAAAACTCTTTGACACTATTAGTATGTTTACAAACTAGACAAGTACTGTATGTCATTATGTGAGTAATGTAGTAAATAATGTTTAGTTTTGTTACACAGACCAGTTGTTTTGTTTCAGAAGACCTCACTACATCGCCAAGCACCAGTGGACCACCAAGGGTGTTAGTGACCAAGGGATCATGGGTCTTTAGTGTTCTACTAAAGAAAGTAAGTTTCTAACTTTTATTTAGGGAACTAGGCTTTTTTTAGGCTTTGAGTTTGTCTTATTGGTTTCTGGTCTCTGGATGTTTAAGTTTAATGTACAATGGTCATGTACAGTTGTGCTCATAAGTTTACATACCCCTTGCAGAATATGTAAAATGTTACTTTTATAAAAAAAAAAACAAATGTATATATAGTTGTATACATTTTTATTAGTTTAATCATTTAGTACTGACCTGAATAAGCTATTTCACAAAAAAATATGTTTATTTAAACTCCACAGGACCAAATAATGACTGAATTTATAAAAATGATTCCATTCAGAAGTTTATACACGCTTGTATCTTAATACTGTGTGTTGTTTCCTGGATGATCCATGACTGTTTTTATGATAGTTATTTATGAGTCCTTTGTTTGTCCTAAGCAGTTCATCTGCCTGCTGTTCTTCAGAAAAATCCTCCAGCTCCTGCACATTATTTGGTTTTCCAGCAGCATCTGCATACTTTTCAAAAAGTGAATGTATAATTTGAGATCCATCTTTTCCCACTGAGGACAGCTGAGGAACTCATACATAACTATTACAAAAGATAGGAACATTCACTGATGCTCAATAAACTACCACAATGCAATAAGAAGCATTTGAATTGGATAATCAGAGTAAATTGTACTTACATTGTCTTCTGGGAGAAATGTAAGTATTTATGTACCTTCTGAAGTACTGTAATGGCTTTTCCAACCAAACTTGCCACGTGAGGTTAATGGCAAGGGCTCCCGACACACAATCCATAGTAAGCACGCACGGAGAGTTGATTTAAATTGGATGTTGCTTTATTCAGACAATCCGGTTCTCTTTCTTGAATTGACAAATTATGAAAATAAAGGAAAAAACTAAAGCAATAATTTGCGTTTGTTTGCGGTCTGAAAACTGTACCGTCTTGCCATCTCACCCCCTGCGACCTTCGTGAATGGCATAATTAAAGCCACCACATCGGGCCACCTGCACATCAAAGGGGTGTGTCTACAACCATGTGACAGGTAATCAGGTACGTACATACAGGTAAGATGCTGCTACGGTTAATTAAAGTATGAAAGTTTTAATTTCTGAAATTAAACTGTATAGTTTCTGTTAACTATGTTCTGTTAAACTGCATTTATACAATGTGATAATGTAAAACTAAATTAATTGTACTTATTCCACAGATAAGTCACCTAAACCCAAATATGGCTCCTACATTCTGGCCCCTAATTGTCAGTGCTAAGGGATGACAATTACCAAATATACACAAAATATGGAGCCATAAATATATCAATCAAAACATACTAACTGATGTCACGTCACACTTTAAATCATCAGCCCACAACCATATTCAAGCATCAATACATTTTTTCCGTTTTTTTTTTTTTAATTGGTAAACCCAAAGTTCATAGTGCTGGTCCATAAAGACCTCAATCCCCCCAAAGTCCATGGATGTGTGTAAAAGTGACCAAACACAGTCCATTGACTCCTGAGAGTCCATGTTTCAGTGTGCTGCAAGGGTGCAAAGTCCATGTATGTGCATAGCAGTAAGTGTATGTGTGCTGTGGATATGAAAGTCCATGAATGCATGTGTGGACTGGTGTGTGAGCACGCATGTAAAAATCTGTAGGTTTGTCAATATATGTGAATGCGTGCAGGGGCATGGGACATAGCTCATAGGCCTGGCAGAGCCAGCCAGACCTTCAAGCCGATTCCTCAGCTTCCAGAAGCAAGCAAAGCTTGTCGATCGGCCTCTGGATGATGTTGGCCTTAGTTTTGACCACAACACTCCTGATAAGACCCTTTGGCCCTGGCAGGGGTTTCACCACCTGGCCTAAAGGCCAGGAGCTTCTTGGTGCGGTTGGGTCAACTATGACTACTAAGTCATTCTCTTTGAAGTTCCTTTTGATATTAGTCCATTTTTGCCGTAGCTGCATCAAAGTTAGGTATTCAGTAGTCCATCGCTTCCAAAAGAGGTTTGCCAGATATTGTACCTGTCTCCATCTCCTTCTGCTATACAGATCTTCTCTGTCAAAGAGCCCAGGAGGCAACAGTGGTTTGGTGTTCAACTGCAGCAGGTGATTGGGCATCAGTGGTTCAAGATCGTTAGGGTCACTGGATACTGTTGTTATTGGTCTGTCATTAAGGATGGATTCGACCTCACAAAAAGCTGTGTGCAACATCTCATCATCGACTGTCTGTTGCTTTAACACTGACAGGAGTACCTTTTTCACTAGCTTGATGAGTCGTTCCCACACACCTCCAAAATGGGCTGCCAAAGGAGGATTAAACAGCCATTTGACATGTTGGTTCATCAGAGCGTCATGGATTCTTTGATGGTCTAGCTGATTTGCAGCAGTCTGTAATTCCTTCTGCGCACACATGAAATTAGTGCCACAGTCAGTTCTAATGGTGAGTACTGGTCCTCTCCGACAAAGGAATCGCCGGACAGCGTTGATGCAGGAGTCCGTGTTCAACATACTCGCCACTTCCAGGTGAATGGCTCTGCTCGCCAGACAGGTAAAGATCACTCCCCATCTCTTCACGAGGGAACGACCCCTTTTTACCTCAATAGGTCCGAAGTAATCGATGCCTACATGTGAAAAGGGTGGTAAATCTGGAGTGACTCGGTCCTCTGGCAGGTCTGCCATCTTTTGGACTCCAACTTTGGTCTGCACTTTCCTACAGAAGACACAGGATTTAATGACAGATCTTGCAGAAGAATTAGCAGAGGGAAGCCAGAATCTTTGCCTAAGCTTAGAGAGCATATGGTTTCTCCCTGCGTGTCCTACTTGGTGATGTATGTCACGCAAGATCAATTTGGATACAGGAGAGTCTCTGGGAAGTATGATTGGATTTCTCAGACTCACCGGCATGGATGTTTTACTTAACCTGCCTCCAATCCTCAAGATGCCCTCATCCAATATCGGATCCAGTTTAGATATGGAGCTGTCCGATTTCACTGGCATGCCTTTTCTTAAGAGTGTAAGCTCAGGCTTGAAGTGACACTGCTGCTCATAGCAAATGATTGCCTTTTCTGCTTCGTCCAAATCATCCACAGTTAAGCATTGTTGCTCACTTTTAGTTTTGGATGTCATATTGTCTTTGTCTTTCCGACTTCGGAGCAGAAGGAAGTTTTTGAGCTTCAGCAGCCAAGCAACAGCTGTGCGAAGTTTCCTCCATGAAGAGAAGTACTGAATCAGGGAAGAAGTTGCATTAGCTTCCAGCTTCAGGCAATTTACAGTAATGTCCCTTTTTACCTCAGGATCACTGTGGGGTAGGTGGCCCAAGTCCTCTGGTGCATCAGGCCATTCAGATTCCTCTCTTGAAAGGAAGTGAGGGCCATGGAGCCATCTAAGGGACTTCAGGAGCGGTTCCATGTGCAGTCCACGTGAAGCATCGTCTGCCGGATTGTCTCTAGAGCTGACATACCTCCACTGACGTACCTGAGAGAGGCTGTGTATTACTGCAATTCGATTGGCAACATATGTATAGAATCTTTTGGTTTCATTATGAATGTATTTCAGTACAGTTGTACTGTCTGTCCAGAATGTGGAGTTTTCCAGATCCATGTGAAGTTCCTTCTGAAGCATTTTATCCACTTTCACAGCAAGTGTTGCAGCGGCAAGTTCCAGCCTGGGAATGGTCATCTGCTTCAGAGGAGCTACTCTGGATTTTGCTAGTATGAAGGTAACATGAATGTCTCCATTGCTTTTTGCAAGACTGAGGTAGGTCACTGTTCCGTAACCTGCTTTACTCGCGTCACAGAAATGATGCAGCCGAGCAGTCCTTACTGAGCCAAAGCTCTTAGGTTTTATACACCTGTCCACTTCAAATCTGTCCAGCTGACTCAGTTCTGTAATCCATCTTTGCCATGGCTTGGAGAGTTCTTCTGGAATGTCTTCATCCCATCCACACTTTTCAAGGCAAACTTTTTGCAGGATTTGCTTGGCTTTGAGAATAAAGGGGGCTAGGAAACCCAATGGATCATAGATGGAGCTTACAACAGAAAGGACAGCTCGCCTTGTCAGAGCTTTGTTCTTGATGGCTACCTTGAAGGTAAATGTGTCATTCTGGATGTTCCACTGGATTCCTAGGGCCCTTTCTAACAGTGGTTTGTCTCTGTCCAGGTCGAGTTGTTTGACAAGTGTGGCTCTGTGATTTTCAGGTATTGTAGCAAGAACTTCACAGCTGTTGCTCACCCACTTGCTCAAGGTGAATCCTCACAGGGTGCATGCTTCCCTGAGGTTCTGTGTAAGCTGAATTGCCTCCTTAACAGTAGCCACTGACTGAAGACAATCATCAACATAAAAACTATGTTTGATTATTTCAGGAATTTTAACACTGAATTGCTCTGAGTTGTCAACTGCTGTTCGTTTTAAGGCAAAGTTGGCAATGCTTGGTGACGACACAGCACCAAAGAGATGAACGTTCATCCTGTAGACTTCCAATGGTTTACTTACGTCCCCCTGTGGCCACCAGAGGAATCGTAGGAAGTCATGGTGATGTTCTTGAACACGTACTTGGTAGTACATCGCTTCGATGTCAGCCATCACAACAATTCTTTCTTCTCTGAATCTCAACAGAACTCCCAAAAGTGGGTTAGCCAGGTCCGGACCCTGGAGAAGTTCTGTGTTCAGGGATTTGCCTTTGTAAGAAGCAGAACAGTCAAACACAACTCGCAGCTTGCCCTTCTGCTTGTGGTACACCCCATGATGCGGTATATACCATACCTTTGCAGCTGTTTCTGTGACACCTTTTCTGCGTAGCCTTTCCTGAGCACATCTTCCATGAATGTCTTGTACTCACTTGCATAAGCAGAATCCATTTTGAATCTCCTAGAGAGACCCACTGTGCGCTGTGCTGCCACCTCCAGATTGTTAGGCAAAGTTACATCTTTGTCACGGAAAGGCAAAGGTATGTGATAGTGACCGTTTTTAAACACGACTGACCTTGATATTAGATCCATGAATCTTTTGTCCTCAACAGACATCTCTTTTTTCTCTTAATGCAATTTTTGCTGAGATGTCCCCTTTTAAGACAACCAAAGCAATGTCCATTTTTCTTCAGGTGTTCCACTTTCTGTTCATGAGGCTGTGACTTTAACTTTTTGCAGTCGATGCCTATCTAAGCAAAAGCTTAGATATCTTTTGCAGTTTCATGCCTATCTAAGCAAAAGCTACATAATGAGAAAGCTTCGACACGTTTGTTGGCTTGCTGTGTCTTAAATAGCTGTGATGGTACCTGCACTTCAGCTGGCGTTACAGAAGTCACAAAGCTGCTACCTTTTCTAAGTGTCTTCGTGTCAGGTTTGGCTTTCAGGACTGGACTTTTACTTGGAGGAGGATCTTTAATGTCTCCAAACACTGGATGGAGTAGTACACTGGACTGATGTTCCAAAAATTCCACAAGATGAGTGAATCTTATGCGTGTATTGTTTCTTAGAGAGGTTTCATACACTACATTTCGCCAACGTTCACGAAGTTTATATGGCAACTTAGAAACAAGCAACTTTAAATTAGATGCTACATTCAATTCATCAAGATGGTCCAGATTTTGCATTGCGTTAAGACATTCTCTTAAGTACAAAGCATACGCCAGAAGAGCCTTTCCATCGTCAGGTTTTATTAGTGTCCAGTTAAAAGCCTTCTCTAAGTATGCATTAGCAATTTTCATTTCATTCCCAAAATGTTTCTTTAAAAGCTGTTTTGCTTCACCATAGCCTCGGTGGGCATCCATATGCATGCAGCTTCTCACTAGGTCTTTAGCCTGTCCCTGTGTAAACTGCTCAAGAAAATAAAGTCTATCTTGGCAATTAGTGGTATTGTTCTCAATTGAATGTTCAAAGGCATAAATGAAAGGTTGAAAAGACAGAGGATCACCATTAAAAACAGGTAAATCTCTTTTGGGCAAGAGAGAAAGGTTCTGTTGTCTCACCATTAGTTCCGTGAGCTCCTTTTGTCTGTGTAGCATTTCAGTATCAGCAGCGGTGTCATGGCTAAATCCAAGCTGTGGGCTGGTGGAAGTTCTAATGCTCCTGGAGCTGCTGTGTAGATGTCGTACTGTTTTTTGCAATGGTGTTTTAGGCACTGTTGCCACAGGCACAAACTCAAGGGCAGAGGCCTCAGTTAGAGTTGGTTCAGCAGGTTGTTGTTTGCTTTCCTCCAGGTACACATTCATGGCATCTCCCTTCTCTTCACTGTCATTTAAAGCCTTCAGCTTTGCATCTGCCTCCGCTAATTGAGCTTGTATCTCAATGCTCTCCCTTCTAGATTTCAAGGTTGCCTCCTCCATCTGAATTGCGTGCAGCGCTGGTAATGCTTTGCTGCGAGCCTGAAGAGCAGCTCTTTCAGCTGCAACAATTCTTGCCGCTGATGAGGTTTTAGATATTTTGGTTACATTAGAAATGCTGTCTTTTGGTTCAACAGTTAACTGTAGTCTATGTTGTTCCTTTATCCACGTTTCAACTTCTTTAACGAAGTAGTCAAAGTTCTGTGCTCTCGGTTCATACCAATCAACAGTATCACTTTCCCTCTCCTCCTCAGTCATTAATGATTGTACTGATCTATGAATGAATTTAAAGTCCTCGATGCTCTGTTGTAGCACTTGCATATTTTTCTCCACTCGGTCAACATTTCCATTTTCAGCGAGCAAAGTTCTGATTTCATTAATTTGTCTAGTGCAAACACCTAGCTTTCCTCAGCGAGTGGCCTTTTCAGAATGTAAAAGTTTGGCGGTCTCTTTCGCCGTCTCAGTCTCTTTATCCGACATCGTAGTGTTCAACAGTTTCCAATGCACGTTAATAAAGTCTTATAAACTTGTCTCAGTCTATTCAACGATTGTTTAAACTTTCACAATTCGTTTATACTCACTAGGTTTGCTGACGTTTGGCTGCTGAGCATCCAGTTCTTGTGGTGTTACGCTCATTCATTCATGGATTGCTCCAACTACTACGATACGTTCCATTCATAAAAATCCATTCGGCCCAAACGCGTCGTTCCATCAAGAGGTAAGTATCCAATAAATGTTAGGCGTTGATCCACAAGTTGGTCCTTTGGTCCTTTCAAAGACGTCGGTCTTCGGAAGTTTTCAGACAATGTAATGGCTTTTCCAACCATACTTGCCACGTGAGGTTAATGGCAAGGGCTCCCGACACACAATCCATAGTAAGCACGCACGGAGAGTTGATTTAAATTGGATGTTGCTTTATTCAGACAATCCGGTTCTCTTTCTTGAATTGACAAATTATGAAAATAAAGGAAAAAACTAAAGCAATAATTTGCGTTTGTTTGTGGTCTGAAAACTGTACCGTCTTGCCATCTCACCCCCTGCGACCTTCGTGAATGGCATAATTAAAGCCACCACATCGGGCCACCTGCACATCAAAGGGGTGTGTCTACAACCATGTGACAGGTAATCAGGTACGTACATACAGGTAAGATGCTGCTACGGTTAATTAAAGTATGAAAGTTTTAATTTCTGAAATTAAACTGTATAGTTTCTGTTAACTATGTTCTGTTAAACTGCATTTATACAATGTGATAATGTAAAACTAAATTAATTGTACTTATTCCACAGATAAGTCACCTAAACCCAAATATGGCTCCTACAAGTACAATACTAAATGGAAAAAAAATCTGCAAACAAGAAAAATGTACACATTCAAAACATTCCTGTTCAAAAGTTTACACCACCTGGCTCTTAATGCATTGTGTTGCCTTCTTAAGTATCACTAAATGTTTTCACCTTTTGTAATAGTTATATGACTCCCTCAGTTGTTCTCATTGTAAACAGATGGATCTCAAAATCATACAGTCACATTTGGAATGTGTTCAAATATGTAGAAGATGTTGGAAAACCAAATAATGTGCAGGAGCTGGAGGATTTTTCTGAAGAACAGCAAGCAGATGAACTGCTCAGGACAACTGCAAATGAGCAAAACTCATGAACAACTGTTGCAAAAGATAAAAACAGTCATGAATCATCCAGGAAATGACACACAGTGTTAAGATTCAAGGGTATGTAAACTTTTGAACGGGGTAATTAAAATTAGATATTATTTTGTCTGTTGTTTTCATGATCCCTCTTATTTTGTTAAAATCAGCATTTAACATGTTCTGCAAGGGGTATGTAAATTTATGAGCACAAGTATATATGACATTTTCACCAGCATTCAGTATGGGATTTGTCTGTTTGATTAATATGAAGTGGGCCATTTTTTCTTTAAATGTTCTGCATAGCAAAGTGTTATCATTACATTTGTACTTTTCAACCCAGCACTTGCTCTAATTCCTAACCTTGCTTTCTGGCCTAAACAAATTTAACATGATTGTACTATAAGGATTGGTTCACTTCCAGAATCACAGTTTACTGATAATTTACTCACCCCTATGTCAGCCAAGATGTTCATGTCTTTCTTTCTTCAGTCAAAAAGAAATTAATGTTTTTGAGGAAAACATTCCAGGATTTTTCTCCATACAGTGGACTCAGTGGTGGTCAGAGGACTGAAGATTAAAAATGCAGTTTAAATGCAGCTTCAAATGGCTCTGCACGATCGCAGCTGAGGAATTATGCAGTCATGCTTTACGCATTATGCAGTCATGTAGGAAACGCCATGTGCAGTTTTTTTGTCATTGGTGCCCTTAGGTTCAAGAAGGTAGGGTAGGGCGAAAAACTCATTTTGTTTTCTCCTCCAACTTCACAGTCATCCGACATCGTTTAAACTTCTTTGGACATTCGCTTTGTAAACACTGGGTCGGAACTTCTGCCTAAAGCACACGTACGTGATTACATAAGTTGGGTCGTGCTAGTGCAAGACAAGGTGTGGTTAAAGTATATACATATATATTTATGTCTTTTTAGAAAATGACTGATCCTCAGCTGGGATTGTGTACAGACTGAAAGTGCAGTTTGGACCTACTACCCATTGGCCACCATTAAAGTCCACTGTATGGAGAAAAATCCTGGAATGTTTTCTTCAAAAACCTTTTTTTTTTTTTAACTGAGGAAAGAAAAACATATACTTTTTGGATGACATGGGGGTGAGTAAATTATCTGGGTTTTTAAAAATTATTTTTATAAAGTGAACTACTCCTTTAACAGTATCTTTTATTTCATGAATCTTTAAATTCTGCAATCTTCAAGTGATTAGCATATACTTACCTTTCTGCTGAACCAACAGTATTTAATTGAACAGAAATTAATTATAAAAATGGGTTAAAAAATGTACTTGATTGACTTGAGCGAGCTCTTATCACATTATAGTCCCTCACGTCCGCTGCGTTCTCAAAACTCTGGCAGTTTGATAATACCCAAAATCAACTGCAGGCGGCAGATCATTTTCTTATTTAGCGCCCAAACTCTGGAACAATCTACCTAACACTGTTCAGGAGGCAGACACACTCTGTCAGTTTAAAAAAGACCCATCTCTTTAACCTGGCTTACAAATCTGTTAAAGGATTGTTAGACTGCATTAATTAGCCGGTAACACTTCCCATAACACCTGATGTACTCGTTGCATCATAAGAAGAATGGCATCTACGCTAATATTAGTCTGTTTCTGTTTCTACACTAATATTTCTTTCTACTTCTTATTCCGAGGTCACCGGAGCCACCAGATCCAGTCTGTACCCAACCCAGATGGTGGATCAGCATCTCGAGACGACCTCTACAGCCCTAAATGTCAGCGGGGACCATGTCAACTTGATGAGCCCCAGAGGTGGATCATCAGTGAGGAACTTGTCACCTAGACGCTTTTGGACCCAGATAAGTTCTTTGCAATCTGACTTTGCTGCAACATGGAACTTTTGCATTATTGACACACTATTGTCCTATTTAAAACTGTGAAGTTGCTTTGACACAACCTGTTTTGTTAAAAAAGCGCTGTATAAATAAACGTGATATATTAGACTTGATATTTTTTAGTTGGTTATTCATTTCTGTTTCTCTCTCTCATTTATTCAGGAGGAGTCTGATGAACCAGAGCTTGAAGATGTTCCGGGGATAGTTTGCCAGGTCTCTTCCTCCAGCATGCTATTATTCTGGCTTCAAGTGAGGGTGCTTTTGCTTGAACCCCTGTAGAACCGGGCCTGGACTTGGCTAAACGCTCCAAACTGCAACACAGCTGACATCAGGGATTCTCATCTTCTGAATGATTGACATTTGTCTGCACAATTACAGTCTGCTCTAATTTTTTGTCATTATATATGCACACAGCCTTATCACTAACAGCAGTTATTGAATGTAAACCTGTAAAAAGAAATAATTTTGTAAAATGTTTACATTTTGTACTTTTATTGTTGCCGCTGTCTTACATTTACTTACTTGTTGTTAGTGATGATGCTGGGCAATTAAGGGCAAAAAAGCTTTTGTTTTAAAAGTTTAAAAAAGACTTATTTCATTTATCGTGATGTACCAAAGTATATCTACATTTGATATTTGTTAATGAAATGCTTTTGCATTTTGAGGTTGTAAAAGTTTTGTGGTATTGTGGATTTTTTTTTTTTTAATTCTACAATGTGTAGAAATTCACTTTCCACAATAAACAATATATTTTTGTATTTTAAATATTAATTTTCACTGTGTTAAATGGAAGAGGTTAAGAAAATTCTGTTCAATAAAAGTCATTACTTAAGTTTTTTGAGTTACATGTACTCAATGTTTTTAAGGCAATCGGTTGCCACAAAATGTTTAAGTTTTAAGCCACATGATTTTGAGTATTGTGTAATTAAAGTATTTGAGTTAACTGCTACTAAGTAATATTGAGTTAAGTAATACTCATTTTTTGAGTTTATATAACTTAATTTTTATAAGTATTGTTAACTTAATACAATGGCACAAATTATTAAAAACTCATAGTCATAATAACTTAAAATATTTGAGTAGACCCAATGAAAAAAATTAAGTAAACTATAATCAAAAACTACAAGTAGTATGTAATAGAAATCTTTAACTTCTGAGAACTTATTATTTTAAGTTTATTAACTCTGACTGAGTTCTGTTAACTTATCAGGGTTTACAGTGTAGGAAAGGGATAGTTCAGCCCAAAATGGGAATGCTGCCATCATTTACCTTAATCCAATAAATAACTTAAAGGCAAAATAAATAACTAAAGGCAAATAAAATGCATTTAATATGTTTACTAGTGCTGAAAAGTATTTACATATTACTGGTATTTTTTCAGAGGCATTTGTTGCTAAAGTTACTATCACTTTTAAATGATTCTAATAACAAATATTACATGTTTCTTGTGTGTGCTCTGCCCCTTTTTGCTGCATGCTTTGTTCGTCTTCACAGTTACCCTCTCTGGTTGCCATAGTCAATCACTGACCACAACCATACCTTGTTTGTTATCATGGTTCACCCACTGGTCCCTTTTCTTCCCTAGTGTATATATAACCCTTGTGTTTCTCTTGTGCTTTCTCAGTTGTTTGAAGCAATGCACCTGTTCCTTGTGTTCTCTGTGTTTGTGTTTGTGTTTGCTGTTTGGTTTTATTTATTAAATACCTGCACTTAGATCCACACCTCTGCCTGGTACATTTCAGTAAGAACTACTAAAAGAGAACCTTTTTGTCATGATAAAAGTGACCATTTTCACAGCATGGTAAATTACTCCCAGAGGAAGATATCAAGATTTACATATTCAGTGATAAGTATTGAGTTTGACGCATGAGGAAGTGAATGTATTTGCATATTTTTTTTGCCCTCTGCTGAGGCATCCATCAGCAAAGCAGCTCTTCTCATTGCACCAAAATATAGTTGAGTTACTGAAAAGTTAGCTGAAAGAACAGCAGGCACATTGCTGCTTTGCTGTCATTATAATCTGAATGATGATTAAGACTATAGTTAAAGAGTAACATGGTATGCAAAACTATGTGTGAAGCTAACCACTTTTTTGAGTTAATTTGCATTTTACCTTCAAATTGATGTAGCAGGTACATTATAATTGCACTTGCCACTTCTTCCACAAAGGGTAAAATAGTACACAGTGTACTCATGGCAACGTGTAGCAAACGTTGCACTGCTGCAGAATGGATTTCTTAGCTTTTTTAGGCATATCACTACACATCTTACTATTACTATTGCTAAATTGGACCTTCTTGTACATCAGGGTTTCTGAATGCCACAAAATGACACATTAAAAATAATAATAATAATTAATTAATTAATTAATTAATTAAACTAAAATTCATTCACAGTAGACTTCTTTATGAGAATTAAAATGATAGAACCTTGACCTGTGAGATCCTGTGTAGATTACTAGATAATTTACTACAGGGAGAACCCAGCTGGGGCATTCTGGCCCTAATTAAGGGCACAATGGTGGAAGCACTTGTGGCAACCAGTAAATGTGCTCTATTTCAGCATGGCTGTGATTCAGCAGTAGGCACGAGGCCACAGACTGAGTACCGTAATCACAGCCATGCTGATATAGAGCCATATCGCATGGCTACAAGTGTGATATTACGTTTGTACAACATTTTGACGCCACAATTATGTCAATTAAAAAGAAACAACCACATAGTGTCTCAAAAAATAAACTTTTGTGTGCTGAAGTGCTTCTTTCCACCTAATTCAGAAAAAACATTGTGTGTATTTCAATTTTAATGTCATACAAGAAAGTCCACACAATACACACAAACCATCAACCTGACCAAACTTTAGAATTAGAGAATTGTGATAGCACCAGTGGTGTAGTCACTTAGGAGGTGAGTATACTGTGAATGTACAACTTTGAGTGATGTTAACCTGTGGCAAATTCAGGTGAATTGGTATGATCTGGAAAGGCAAACACTTCTCAATAAAAGGTCTAACAGCTGAAAATGCATATCAGCAAAAACAAAGCCCTGAGGTCAAAAGAACTACCTGTAGAATCCATTGCCCTTAACAGAAGAATTTTAGAATAAACAGGACTCTTCCTAGAGCTGCCCTTCTGGCCAAACTAAGCAATCGCTGGAGAAGGGCCTTGGTTAGAGTGGTCACCAAGAAGCTGATGATCACTCTAGGTGAGCTTCAGGATGCATGTTAATAAGTAGCTAGTTAACAGTGTGAATTGGTCCCTATACTAAAGTGTTACCATCAAGGTCTTCAGACTCGCACGTCCTGATTTTGCGGAGTTAGATGTGTTCCTGGAACAACATTTTAATCCCAAAATTTTATCTTGACCACATCCCTACACCTAAATCTAACCTTACCCACGAGTAATCCATAAAATCAGAGGAAATGATAGATGAATGACACTGATGTACAAGCACCAAACACTGATTGTAAGCCTAAACTTCACAAAAACTATAAACTCTTTTTTCAAATCTGATTGGTTAATCACAATGTTGTTGCAGGGTCAACAAAGATGTTGATCCAGGAACATGTCGTACTTGCTAAAATCAGGTTCTGCCTTCAGACTCACTACAAACTTCGAGGTGAGTATGTTGGAGCTGGTTGGAGCTAAACTCTGCAGGATATTGTCCCTCCAGGTTTCAATAGGGTCTGGCTGCAGACATCTCAGACTCTCAGACGCCTGCACTCTCAGACACCTGCACTTCTGCAAGTGACGTAATTTGCAGTCTATTTTATTTTTTACTTCATTTTATTTATTTATTTATTTTTTTTATCGAATCTCTCAACATTTTACAACAGTAGCCAGGTGGTGAAGACAAGAAAAAATAAACTAAACTACAATGTCACTCGCAATCGCCACCTGCACTCTCAGCTACCTGCGACGTTACTTGCAATCCACACAAATGGTGCCTGTTGCCAGTGGAGACAATAAGCTGTGTTGGTTAAATGATTAAAACTAATTTAGCATAATATACAGGGTCCTGCAAGTCATCTGTAGGAGATAAAACAATAGACCCACAAATCCGTGGCCACAGAACAGCAGAATATGAATATGAAGCAGAATATGAACAAGAGAATATGAAGTCTCTCGTTAAGTGTTTTCCCCCCGTAGACAACCATTAACACTTAATATGCATCTTAATACTTATGTATTAAGATGCAATTAAAAGATCAAATTCGATATACAGTTTATTAATATAATGTATATGTAGGCTATATAGTGTTTTCCTTCGCAAAACGTGGCATAATGTGGCATAACGGATTAAGATGATAAAGACTCAATATGCTCCTATTCATTATTGAAACAACTACACACAAGCAGGTGAGCCCAGAATAAATGCAACACCATGTACATTTGCATTTTCCCATAAAGAATAATCTCTACAGCTGTTTTATATCATTGTGTTTTGTTTATATTGATTTTCTATGGGAGGAAAACATCTATTTAACACATTGCGTTCTGGGCTCATCTGCTTGCCTATACAGAGTTGGTCCTTTTAATATCACATAATGCCTTTCTTATGGCACGTTCATGTCTGCTGGTATATATTTGACAACAGTAAGGTTTATACTGAATTTGGTCTTTATCATCTTAGTCCGTTTTGCCACATTAAGCGTTTGCTGGGCAAGTATAAAAGTGAGAGTTTGCACATTCATGGCCATATGCTTGCCTTGAAGTAAAAAATTAATAAACTATATTATATCGTTTAACGGCACTTAATATGTCTTAATAAATTAAGCTATATCAAGTGTTAATGGTTTTCTACGGGAGAAACAGCTTAACAAGAGACTTTGCGCATTGCGTTCATATTCTGCTGTTCTGTGGCCACAGATTTGCGGGTCTTGTTTTTATCTCCTACAGATGACTTGCAGGACCCTGTACGTTATGCTATTAAATTAGTTTTAATCATTTAACGACCACAGCATCTTGTCTCCATTGGCAGCACGCACCATTTTTGTGTGGATTGCAAGTGACATCACAGGTAGCTGAGAGTGCAGGTGGCGATTACAGGTGGCATTGTAATTTAGTTTATTTTTTCTTGTCTTCACCACCTGGCTACTGTTGTAAAATGTTGAGAGATTCAATTAAAAAATAAATAAATAAATAAATAAATAAAATAAAGTAAAAATAAAATCGACTGCAAGTGATGTCACTTCCAGAAGTGCAGGTGTCTGAGAGTGCAGGCATCTGAGAGTGCAGGTACATGTCTGCAGCCAGACCCTTCTCCCAAGTTTGGACACCCCGAGAATATTATGAGATGGATCGACTGTGCAAGTGTGATTACCTGCATCTGATACAGCATTTATTCTTCACGTCAATATCATATTCATAATAAAACATCAGTTCGAATGTCCATTGAGGATATCTTTGTCGTAGTGTCTTTTCAAAGGTTGTGGGGATTTCCCACTGATCAGTGCATTTGTTGCTCGGGTCTTAAAATATAAGCCAAAACTATCTGCTCTGGAACAAATAATTAATTAATCAGAACAAAGACTGTGTCACAAACGCGGTCTCTGTGGCTCCCTCTAACCGCCGTCAGCGGGAACCATCTCCGGACTTTTAACTCACTACATTTCCCACAACCCCGCGCCTGGGATCGCCACTTCCGGTTCCGGGTCGCCCAGATCTCTTCCCCTCTGTCGGCCATTTATAGACCGCCAGCTTCGCTGGTTTCTCCGCGAAGTTTTGGTTAGTTTGACTATCAATCCTGAGCGTTTTCTTGTTTGTTACCTACCCGTTGCCGACCGGACTGTTTGTTTGTTTGTGTATGATCGTCTGCCGCCTGGCCCGACCTTTTGCCTGGACTCTCGTTTACTCTTTGGATTATCTGCGTTACCCCTGTCTACTGTTGTTTGAACTCTGCCTGTTATACTCCGCTCTGCTAATAAAGTTGTCGCAAATGGATCCTACGTCTCCGGATCAGTCAATGACCTCGTTACAGACTGCCTGTTAGATACATCCAAAACAAATTATATTTCATTTTCCACTATAGAAACATCAGAGCCAGTGGTAAAATATTCAAATAAAGAAGTAAATATTCAAACATCTATATTAGTAATATATTGATGATCAAATCTATATCTTTTTTGGTTGCCAATCCAACTTTCAAAACTTTCCAAACTTTCACTTTCTTACCTTTACGTACAATCTCGGCCACAGTCAGTCGATATTCCTGGGGTTCCTGCTCACTGGAGATTTGCAGACACTGCTCCCCCTTCAGTGGAACCAGCTCTAGCAGAGGATCCAAGCTTTCTACTCCACACAAGAGAATAACCACACTGGTCTCCGGTCGCAATACACGAGCCAGAAAGAAGCGCCGGAGCTGGCATAGCCCCTCCAGCATGCCACGCGACAGGATAAGCAGCTTACATTTGTATCCTCCAAGGCGCAGGAAGTCATCCCGGCGACTGGTCACCAAAGCAATATCATAACAACAGATGCCAGCCTCAGGAATGGGGCCCACCAGGTGGAAGCGCAGGTACGATGCCCACTGCTCAGCCTCTGACTCATAAATGATCAGGAGATCTTCAGCTAAAAATAAGTGTAAATAAATTATCAATAATTCTCTAGTTTTGTTACGTATCTAATTGCCTGTCTGTCTGTCAATGTATAAAAACATTGGTAAATGTATAATTGCAAATTTTGTTATTATGTAAAATATTCTATCATATTGTGTTTCAGTACTCTGTTCTAGTTAGTGGTGCAACATTTTTAAATAGCCTACTTCTTCCAGACAAAACCTCAGTGCATAACTCGTCCCACACCATTGGTCATACCCTCATGGGTTGTCAAACCCTTACAGAGGAGAGGTCTGTTATGACTTTTATAAGCTATGGTGCCCACAGTGCTCATAGAGAAAGAGAGACTGGCTCATTTGATTCTGGAAGCTAAGCACTCTGGAAGTATCACCCTGGCAACTGTCTAATCAAACCCTAGCAACCATATAGCAACATGTACAAGACATATCTCAGCAACAAAGTCTTGTGGAAACATGAGGGTTGGCTCCATTATAAACAATCAGAACAACCTAGCAACTGCCCAGTGCCAAGTGTTGCCATGGCAAGCACCACTTACATTTTTTTTTTATTTCCTTCTCATTTTCTTACATTTCTTCTTCTGGTTATTTTTAAAGGGGTCATGAACTGCCTTTGTTTTTTTATTTTGTACTGTTCTCTGTACTGTTCCACTTATAATGTTATCAAGATTTTTACATAAAAAACATCATAATTTAGAAGTAATAAGCTATTTTTAACCCCCCTCATCTGAACGCTCTGTTTGAATAGGCATGGCAGATTGTAGGCACGGAAGTAAACGCCCACTGCTATGATTGGCTAACAGTGTACATTCGTTCTTCACAGATGGACGCCACTGTGATTTAGGTTTAAAACACATAAATAACTCAATACATATCAAACGATCTGTAAGTAGAGACAAAGCAATAGTGACCACGTAATGAAAACAGTGTTGTGACATTACTGTCAGATTCAGTATAGTCAGCACAGTTTTAATCTTTTTAAAAATTCTGTGTCAAATCAGAAGAAAGGCAATGCAAAGTTTTCTTTCCACAACTTGGCACTGCACAGCATCTTGTTGTCTTCAGAACCATCTTTATCATTTGGTTTTTGCTAGACCTGTGCGTTCGCCTCTTGTAAGCACTACATGTGCAAATTGGTGGACAGGGCTAAACAGGCAGTGATGCTGATCGTCTTCTGCGGAGGTGGTACTTATCCACACTATCCACAGCATAGAATAGTTCCAAAAGCTGTTGTTTTGGCAGACTGGCTTCAATATAAACCGTTTTTACACTAATGACAAAGTTTTGAGTTCTGAAACTTTTTTTTTTTTTTTTTAATAGTACAATGATGTCCTAAATGTCACAAGATCAATGGAATTTGGATCTGTGATACCCCTTTAAAAGTCACCTAGTTTAATTAATTTATTTATATTTTGTTTTAACAAAGGTATGTAATTATTATTTATTATGTAACTCACTTAGATATTTAAGATACAGTTAGATTCCACAGTTTTAATATAATACAATTTAAAAATTTAATCAATTTTTAAAACATACACACAATTTGCACTTAGATTTGGGAATGTGCAGTAATGCTGTGTAATTGTAATGGTTTATATTTGGTTTCAGCTATATCAGAGTTTAAAATCAGTAAATGCAAATGTCAAATTTATTCTTTAGTTGTACAGTCTGTACAAAACATCTTGTGACAACAGACATTTACAACATTTTTAAAGTTTAAGTGGTAAATTAACTAAGTTAAATACTCAAACACAATAAAGGCACAAAGATAAACTTACATGTACTGCTCATCTCTCTGTCTCTGTCTCTCTGTGCTGCTATGTCCTATGATGATGATGAGTGTTTGATCAAACAACAGCACTTTGTGCACTCTGACCAATCTCTCCACGGTCTGCTAGTTTCCGTGTCATGGAGGCACAGGTATCTGAATGGTGAAGATTTCCTTTTACATGTTTTTTTTTTTTTTTTTAAATATAGGAAGTAATGTTGATTATTTCAAGGTGTAATTTTTATGCTAGTAGTTTTTTTTTTTAATCACATTGTTTAGTCTCCATATTTTAGATGAGAGGGAGACAGACAGATGAGAGACCTACTTAAAGTATGGGAAAGCTAATTTGGGTAAAACTTTGCAATAAGGCTTCGTTTGTTAACTATATTTAATGCATAAACTAGCATGAACTAACAATGAGCAATACATTTAATAATCAATTTAATAAGCAACAATGAACTAGCAATGAGCAATACATTTAATGATCTTTGTTAAAGGTGCCATAGAATGAAAAACAGTATTTACCTTGGCATAGTTGAATAATAACAGTTCTGTACATGGAAATGATATACCGTGAACCTCAAACACCATTGTTTCCTTCATGCAAATCTTGTGCGTGCAGAAGACTACTGAAAAAGAGGCGTATCCCAACATACACTGTAAAAACTTTTATGATCTACTAAATTTTTTTGGTGAAACATTTTTACACTGAAAAATGTTAAGTAAATTTTAAAATTGTGAAATCATTAAAATATACTTTAAGAATCAAGTAAATGTAATTAAAAAATTAAGTAGATTCAAATAATTTGATTAATTAATCTCTTAAATAAAATTGAGCAAATATAATTAAAATATTTATGCAATGCCATAGTAATTCAATAGTAAATCCAAAACAAAAAAATTGAGTAGATTTCACTTATATGTTGTATATACAAATGTCCTATATTTACTTTTTTTTTACTTATATATTTTTAATTGTATTTACCATTTACTTTGTGAGTACTTTACAATAAATATAACAAAATTAAATGACAAACAAAACACAGTATTTTAATTTAATTTAATTAGTATTTTAACACTATTTTAAACTTTTATTTGTCAAATTTGACCATAACTGTAATTCAACCATACTTTGCAAATGACAACTTGTTAAATATAAATTTTAGCCACTGAACTGTGGATACTTACAAACATACAAAATTAATCAAAAATAACATTCAAAATTTTAGGTGTTATTTTACCATAACTTGCCCATAGAGCATAGATAAAAACATGTAATTAAAGGGTTAGTTCACTAAAAAAATGTAAATTCTGTCATTAATTACTTACCCTCATGTCGTTCCAAACCCATAAGACCTCTGGTTGATCTTCGGAACACAAAGATATTTTTGATGAAATCCGAGAGCTTTCTGATCCTCCATAGCAACGTGATCTCATAATAATTCGTATGCATTTTACGTAAAATGTGGTTCTACAAAACGTACATTTACTTACATTTTTCCAGACACTAAAACGTACAATACTGACATTTTTACAGCATCTAAACGTACAAATACTTACGTATTTTCAGAATTTAAACGTACAATACTGACTTATTGACAACACCTAAAAACAAATTATGAATATTTAAATACCACGGCATTAATTTCATTATTGTTGTTTTTATTTGTAATCCAGTGCCCTTATGTTTTCAATTGCATTATTAAATTGTTAATCGTTTATTTAATATGACATTATAACATTTTATTTTGTTCGGTGTAATTTCTGCTGCCCGCTCGTTTCCAAGAATAGGCCTACATAATGTTAAACAAGACTACACTTTAAACCCTTAAGATAAATAACATTTCTGCAATCGTTTAACCATTCATGTAATATTAACGTGATGGGATACAAAAGGCATTTTCTCCAACATGCTGTGACTAACAATAGGATCATAAAATACACTGAACACGCATCATAATTAATTACAAAATATAACAATTTTATTTGTGCGCTGTAATCCAGATCTTAAGAATCCATGCGATTACGAAGAACGGACCCAAATTCAAGCCTTTATCCGGCGATCTTCATCTCCATCCTGAGCAGCGAGTCCAGCAACAACAGCAATAAACCCGCTCTGAAGTGCATTTTTCAAATTCAAATAGTGCCGCATCAAGAAACTACAGGTTTTACAGCAGGAAAATCGAACGCTCATTTGCTGCGTCCGAAATCGCATACTGATAAGTAGGTACTACATTTAAATATGAACGTACTACCCGACCGTTAAAAAGTACGTTCTATATAGTATGAATGTGGGTAGTATGAATGGAATTCGGACGTACTACACCCGCCATATTGATGTTGTCACGTGTCATGCGTCGTCACAACAGCGCAAAATTTTAAATAGACTGCTCCACTGCACGAACACCGGCACCGGCAATGTTCAGCGTTTTAACGTTGATTGGACAGACAGCTCAGAGAAGGCGTCGGTCAGCTGCTCGCAGATCACGCCTTCGTAGACAGCTTCTAGATTATTTATCAAATAACGTTTCGATTTACAATGTTTAAACTTTCAATAAGTCATCCGTTTATTTAGATTGTGTTAAACAAGTGTAATTTAATCACAATAAACAACGTTTTTTCCTGAGGTACTTACACTTGAAATGAGCCGCGTCTCCACTTTCCGCCATTTTTCGAATATGACGCCTCCTCTATGAATACTAGAATTCGGACATACTACTCGCCTCGCATACTGTTTTTCGCGTACTATATAGTAGGGAAGTATGCGATTTCGAACGCAGACATTGGCTCTCGCCTGCATTCGTCACAGATTACGACATGCCGTGTTTATGGTGAGGTGTGTTTTGAAAGATGCACACGCCTTCACGGAGGGAAAATAATCTGGATAATATTTTCAGCGATTAACAACTTAAATTCTGATCTGCATCTCACACAAACCTTCCGTATTCCACCAGAGAGGACTGCGGCTGAAACGCACCATCATTTGGACTGCTTTTTGGTACTGCGTTTGACATTTTTGCGATAAATAAATGATTGCGTCTGTAATGTTTTCTTTATTACTGTGTAGAGAGAGCTATGGTTAGGTTTAGGGGTAGGAGTGGGATTAGCGATTATAAAAAATAATTTTATTCTATATTGTTAATAAAGTGGTAATTTCCCTGCATATTTTGGTCAGTTACATTTTATATCCTTTTATATTCGCTACAAAATGGGTAGGTTTAGGTATGGGGGTAGATTAAGGGGGCTAAAAATCTAAATCGCTTGTTGATAAAATTATAAAACGGCATTAATACGAATATTTTAATGATATAAATGATACATAAGTATTTTACGTTTTTTAGCTAAAAATACGTAGCGATTTGTACGTTTTAAACGCTGAAATACGTTTGTATTGTATGTTTTCGCATCAATAAAAAACGTACAAAAATTCATGTTTTGTGCCTCTAAACATTACGTATAAATACCTACGTGTAAACAATGAGACTAGGCTGTCCATAGACAACGACGCAACTGACACGTTCAAGACCCAGAAAGGTAGTAAGGACATTGTTAAAATAGTCCATGTGACATCAGTGGTTCAACCGTAATTATATGAAGCTACAAGAGTACTTTTTGTGCGCAAAGAAAAGTAAAATATTTTTATTCAACAACTATTGTTGAACCACTGATGTCAAATAGACCATTTTATCTATGTCCTTACTGCATTTCTGGGCCTTGAACTTTTCACTTCCCTTGCTGTCTATCAAGGGCCAGAGAGATTCAGACAAAAATCTCTATTTGTGTTCTGAAGATGAATAAAGGTCTTAGTGGTTTGGAACGACGTGAGGGTGAGTAATTAATGATATAATTTTCTTTTTTGGGTAAACTATCTCTTTAACTCTAATTTAACCTGGTATACTTTGCAAATGACAACACAAATAAATTGAAATTTTTGCCACTGAACTGTGAATATGCAGACTTACAAAGAAAAAAACTCATCAAAAATTACTTGGCCTTAAAAAAATTAAGCAGAGTTATATTAAAAATTGTCCTGGCTCTTCCAAGCTCTGTAATGGCATTTGGTGGGTGGTAGTGTTCAACAGTCCAAAAGAAAGTCAGATAAAGTGCATCCATCCATAATGAAAAGTGCCTCACACAGGTCCGGGAGGGTGAACAAAGGCCTCCCATAGCGAATTCATGCATTTTTGTAAGAAATATTTACAGACATTTACAAAGGCTCAGAGGTGGCATGGATGTTTTAAATTCATAATGTTGTAAGATAAATTATTTAAATATAAAATTTTGAATATAGAACTACTGTTTGATTGAAATGATTTAAATAACTAAAATGATACTTTAAAAATAAAAATAAAAATAAATAAACTTGACTCGATATAACATTGCAACTACAGTAAAAAAGCTTTTATTTAAAAAAAAAAATCACAGATTTGTGAGCATTATTAAAATTGAAAATGTTAGAATAATCCTGAAACACACATGATCGTCATGCAGTGAATCTGGCCAATTGTGACAGCGACGTACCGCCAGTGCCATCTTAAGTCGGACAAAATTTCTAACCAGCATGCACTGCTTCAAATCAGAATTTGATCGATCTACGCAGCGCCACATTAAGTCGAACACACCTACTGATTTTATCACTAAATCATTCATTCAACTGATTTGATTGAACAGCTGATATATTCAGCAAAGCAAATGACTGTCTTTATGAACAGGTAATTGAGTCATTGACACACTAAATACATTTAAAAATACACATTCATTCATAATGCTGTGACTTTGAAACTAATTTTGTTGATGAAATAGAGCAAAATCAGACAATATTGTTAGAGTCATACAATGTACGTCACTAAATATTAACTTCTTGTTCATTGAACTGTTGTATTGTTGTTTTAACGATGTGTGGTTTGACATTATCAAATATTTTGCAAAAAGTATTCAAAACAACTCTACAGAGTGCACGCATGTGCACATTTAGAGTGTGTTCTTTCACTACATGATTCAGTCTATTAAAAAGCATTTAGAAAGATCACAAATTCATCACTTCATATAGTTAATCAATTTCACATGAAGAGTGCTGTTTTCTTCAAAAAATGACCATGATTACAAATGTGATATAAATTTTTACAACAGTTCATAAAAAAGTAATTTAAGACACTTACATTTAGACACCGTATTGCCTGTTTTTGCTCTATTTCGCCAACAAAAATCATTCCAAACACAGTCACAGCACTGTTTTGCATCTCTGAGCAACATGATGGTGTTTCATTCCTGAATGAATCAACGTTTAAATTATTCAGTCGTATTTACTAATCGCATTTACTCACTTAGTAACATTGATTTGCTGTGACCTATTGGGGGTTTTAATTTCACATTTTCACTTTTTTTTTCTCTCATGTTTTAAGTCATTTCAAAAATCAGTATTCAACATTTTATGCTTAATGTCCCAAAACATTATTTATGCATTTGTGATTGCAGGTTAAATGCATTCATGTTTTGAAATAAACAGTGTGTAAATACATCTAAATGCCACTTTAGATGCAGCTTCTGTGATGATTTAATTTGCTTGATAATAGCCCATATGTCTTACTATTCTAATTCACTGATTAAATGTAAGAATTTTAAAAAGATAATGGACACTTTTAGGAAAAAATGGCTTTATAAAGGTAAAAATGTCCATAAAATGCAAAAAAAAAAAAAAAAAAAAAAAATTTATACTAATTGGAAAAGATTAGTTTCTATGAGTGTGAGCTGACCACCACACAAATACACCTAGGATGCTTTGAGGATGAGTAAATCATGGGCTAATATTCATTGTTTGGGATCAAATATAAAGAATAACAGGTTAGAGCATAGACAATATGGTTTATATCACCTGTAGAAGCAGACCATCTTCATAGTGCTACAAATCATGACTAAAAAGTTAAAATCTCCATGTGGGAGACTGTGCAACAATTTACATCAATATTCTTATTGAACAGTAGAATTTTCTGTTGGAAAATATATTACCCATGATTCTGAAAAGAATATCACTTGCAGAGACTTCAAATGACACCAACCATGGATGGACTTACAAGGCTGCTATATATTATCAATATCTTGAAATAATTATGATCACAAGCTTTCTTGTTTTTAAAGAAGTAGGTGGCATCCAATATGTAGATGACATTTTCCTCTAAAACTGTGCTCCTTGGTACAGAAGTTATAAGCGGCCATGCGTTATAATATTTTTTCGTCTTGTTTTCTCGTGATCACGTCTTAATTTTCTTGTGATCTCGACATAACAAGTTGTTTTCTTGTGATCTCGATATAACAAGAGTTGTTTTCTCCTTATCTCGACTTAATTTTCTTGTTATGTCGACATAAAAGTTGTTTTTTCATTTTTACGACTTAATTTTCTTGTTATCTCGACATAACAAAAGTTGTTTTCTCATTATCACGACTTAACACGGACTGTGATGTTATAGTCGGGATTATAGTTACCCCCCCAACATTTGCATATACCAGAAACAAGCCAGGACTAGCGAAAATGGCAGATCATGGAAATAAATGTTATGTTCCAGGCTGTGCAGAGGATGTGATGTGTACAGATGGGTTGGTGTCTATATTCAGAAAGGCATGGAAAACAATAACGCTTTCTAATAAAATAACGCGAGCCACTACAGGGACATGTTTAGGGCTGCCAACTCAAACGCAATCAGTGTGAAGCTGCGTTCACACTAGCAGCAACTTCTGTCGCTGCATGTCTCCAGGGGCTGGCGATGAGGTTGCTAGTGGGCATTCTCACTGCTGGTTGCCTTGACAGCAAATCAGGTTTCTTGCCACTAAATACAAACATTTTGGAGGCAAAAGACTAAATATAATATAAATATAAATTAAATCTGTACATACAAACAAAAACGAATGAGAAGCAGAGCCTACTTTTTTCCATTGTGTATGTTTATCTACAACTGAGAGGAGAACGATCACATGAGCTCTACCGTCTTCTTTCCTATTGGCTGTCACTCCCGAAAGTCACTCTTCATTTGCATAAAGTTGAGGGATTCTGAACTTTATCACGTCGCTGGACACGCCCCATCGATGTCAATAGCTCGATGTCGCTCTTGTCGCCGGAAATCGCCATCTCTTTATTGAAATGAATGGGATCGTGTCGCTTTGTTGCTGCCTGTCGCTTGTAGTGTGAACGGGGCCTGAGACTCACACAATTGACACTTTTCGCACACTCTCACGCCACACATCCATTTTCTCATGCAGTCAAAAGCACCCTCAGAAAAAAACTGTAATAATAAGATATTGGCAAAACAGATTTGATAAAGGCTCCAGTATATATTTTTATGTTTGCGCTCTGGAAATCGGCAAAAGATTCTATTTACAATGTGTTTTCGTACGCGAGCAATGTAGCCAATCACAGACATATCTGCTGATCTTTTGAACACCTGTGATTGGCCATTGCGTTCGTCTGTTAGTCTGAATTCACTCACCTCTAAACGCCGGATTTTTTCCCTGTACACTTGCCAGTCCTCTCACTGTAAATAAGACGTTTATTGATTATAAAGGAACTTTGTGAGATCGTGATGAACTGAAGTGACACCTTTTTAGTGATTATTAACCCTCTGAGGTCTGAGGGTGTTTTGGCACCCTGGAGAAGTTTTGACATGCCCTGACATTTGTGCTTTTTTCAGTATCTAAAAAACATATTAATGGCTAAAGTTTGATTACATTGTAATCAGCACAACCTGGGCTACAGTAATATGCAAACAACATTAATGTACATGTTTGTGTTTTTGAGAAAACAATGTTTATGCGTGGTTAGTGAAAAACTGAAATTTTTAAGTCACTGAAATAAGGCCATGAAACACATTCAGAACATTAGTTCACTAGACTTTTGAGAACTGGATGTGGGAGTCTAAGTTTTTTCTACAAGATGATGTGAAAATCATCTCATTCACGCATTTACAGAAAACAATATATTGATTTAAATTTTCTAAGACATGTTTTGTGATTGAAAGGGAATATGCAAGGGAGTGACAACGGCCATGAATATTTAGTGATTCACACCTGAGAGACAAAGAGCCCTCCCTAATGGCCCATCAATGAGACTGTGACTGTCAGGTAGAAACAATGAGAGATTCAGATAATGGAGTTTTAGACTATTTGTATTTTATTTACAACACAGTATCATCAAAACATACATAATGAAGGTCAAAAGCACATTATTGACTACATTGATGTTACATGTACAGAGATGTGAACAGACTTTGTGTCTGTTACAGAGGGACGGGAGACGAGCGGATCCAAGTGCAGACTTTTATTAATGGGACGAGACAAAGACATGGTCAAAGGCAGGCAGGGTCGAACAACGGCAGACAGGTGCATAGACAGTCAACAAAGAGAGTAATCCTTAAACGAGCGAGGGTCAAACAGTGGCGTACGTAATCCAAACGAGGGCTAGGCAGGAGAATGGTCAGACAGGCGAGAGATCAAAAACGAGAAAACCAAAACAAACAAGAACACAGAGGGAAACGCTTTGTATGACTGCAGTGAATCAATACTCGGCGAGGGGTGACTGAAAGACCGGGGCTTTTATACTGTCTCTTGATTGGACGTGGGTGAAGTGCAGTGGCTGATGGGGAATGTAGTCCGGGGTGTAGTGCGACAGTCCGTGCGTGACAATAAGGTGGGAGCGACATCTGGTGGTGAGCGGTCCGCAGCTCACCGACCAGATCCGTAACATAGCCCCTCCCCAAAGAGCGGCTTCCAGACGCTCCAAACGAATAACAGTACAGGGGAGCGGTGGGGCGGGAGCGAGACAGGGCAAGGGCTGGAGGGCCAGGTCCGTGCGGAGGACCAGGTGATTGAGGCAGGACCGGCAGAGCAGAAGACCCTCCAGGGCGGTGCAACCCTGGGGCGGAGCCGGAGGCGGAGGCAGGAGCCCTGGGAGGCGGAGCTGGGAAGTGAAGCGGGAACCCAGGAGCCCTCAAAGTGGAGCAGTGAGGGCAAGGCGAGCCTTCCAAGGCGGAGCCGGAGGCAGAGCAGGAGGCCCAGGAGCCCTCCAGGGCGGTGCCGGAGGAGGAGGCGCAGGAGCCCTCCAGGACGGAGCCGGAGGCGGAGCAGGCGACGCTTGAGCCTTCCAAGGCGGAGCCGGAGGCAGAGCAGGAGGCCCAGCAGCCCTCCAGGGCGAAACAGGAATCTGCATCACGGTCTGGGACCTAGGGAAAGCAGGGACAGAGGAGGCAGACAGAATAGGGGGAGAAGGCGCAGGAGCCCTTCGGGGCGGAACAGGAGGCGGAGCAGGAGGTACCGCAGCCCTCCGGGGCGGAACAGGAGGTGCCGCAGCCCTCCGGGGCGGAACAGGAGGTTGCGTCATGGACTGGGACCTGGGGAGAACAGTGACAGAGGATGTAGACAGGGAAAAGGAAGAAGCAGAGAGTTTAGTGGTTAACGCCCCCTCCATAAGAGGTTCTACGGCAGGCGCCGACACTTCTGGAGGCATTGGCGCAGCTTCTCCGATGGGAAAGGCCTCTGGAGCAGACTTGAGACCAGACGGGACCTCTGGAGCAGGCTTGAGACCAGACGGGACCTCTGGAGCAAATTTGTGAACAGACTTGACCTCAGGAGCAGGCTTGTGATCAGGCGGGAGCTCTGGCACAGGCTTGTGATCAGGCGGGAGCTCTGGCGCAGGCTTGTGATCAGGCGGGAGCTCTGGCGCAGGCTTGTGATCAGATGGGAGCTCTGGCGCAGGCATGTGATCAGGCGTGACCTCAGAGGCTGACTTGGGAACAGGCGTGACCTCAGGAGCTGACTTGGGAACAGGCGTGACCTCAGGAGCGCAGTGTGCAGCCCACACACACCAAATGGCAACCGCCATTAAGGGAAGAGCAGCAGCAGGAGGTAGGGTCTCCTTACTGGTGGGTTCAGAAGGCGCTGATGCCACTGGGATGTTGGCTGATCGTACCGACACCAGTGGTGGGTCCAGCAAACTGGCCAGCATAACGGGCCGTGATCTTGGGATGGCAGACTTGACCTGGCGAGGCTCTGGAAGGTCAGGCGGCGTGTGACTCGACTCTGGGCTGTCAGATGAGAAGTGACTTGGCCCTGGGACAGCGGCAATGACTTGACTTGGCTCATGAGGATCACCTGCGGTTGGACTTGATTTGAGGTGACTGGCTGGGGCCTGACTTGACTTGTGAAGATCAATCCTGACTTGTCCTGGGTCGTGAAGGTCAGCTGTGGTTTGACTTGGTTCTTGGAGATCAGCGGTGACTTGACCTGGCTTGTGAAGATCAATGACTTTACTTGACACAGCTGCGTCTTTGCTTGACTCAGAAACCACGGCTGTGACTTTGCTTGACTCGGGAACCACGGCCGTGACTTTGCTTGACTCGGGAACCACGGCCGTGACCTTGCTTGATTCGGGAACCACGGCTGTGACTTGGCTTGGTTTAGTGGAAACAGCAGCTGTGACGTGACTTGACTTTGCGGGAACAGCAGCTGGTACAGGTTCAGGAGAAGCAGACATGACTTTGACCGGTTGTGGCCTGGCTGACGTGGCGTGAGCGGGCGCTGACCTGGCTGACGTGGCGTTAGCAGGCGCTGGTTGGGCTGACGTGGCGTTAGCAGGCGCTGGCTGGGCTGACGTGGCGTTAGCAGGCGCTGGCTGGGCTGACGTGGCGTTAGCGGGCATCTTTGCGACAGGCTCGGGTGTGGCGGCAGCCATCTTGCGTGCAGACTCGGGCGTGGCGGCAGCCATCTTGCGTGCAGACTCGGGCGTGGTGGCAGCCATCTTGCGTGCAGACTCGGGCTCAGGAATGATGGCTTTAGCTTGACTGGACTTGGAAGCTTGACTGGACTTGGAAGCTTGACTGGACTTGGAAGACACGGCTGCAGCTTGACTCGACACAGGAAACGCTGCCGCAACTTGACTTGACTTAGAAACTTGACTTGACTCAGGAAACGCAGCTGCAACTTGACTTGACTTAGAAACTTGACTTAACTCAGGGAGCGCAGCTGCAACTTGACTTGACTCAGGAAATGCAGCTGCAACTTGACTTAACTTGGAAACTTGACTTGACTCAGGAAACGCAGCTGCAACTTGACTTGACTTAGAAACTTGACTTGACTTAGGAAACACAGATGCAGTGTGACTTGGCTCTGGTATGGCAGCTGTGACGTGATGGAGCCCGGTCATCGCCGCCATTTTGTGAATGGACTCCTCCGTCGCCGCCATTTTGTGCACGCGTTCTGACGCGGCCGCCATAGTTTGAGCACGCTCCAGCGTGGCCGCCATTTCACGAACGAGCCAGGCGGCAAACGTGTCTGTAGCATCGCGCTCCGGCGCGGCCGCCATTTTGTGAGTGGGGTGCGCGGCCGCCATTACCGCGCTGTCGCGTTCCTCTTCCGCGACCCCCACAGTGAACGACGAGCCCACACACGACAGAGCAAAGTCCATGCATAGACAAAGTGATGAACGCGGACCCTCGCGTCTGAGTTTTGATTGTAACGGTTGGTTAGTTCCCTCAATGAAAAGGTCTATGAGAATACAGTCCGGGAGGTTTGAATAGTGAGCAATGTCCAAAAATTCTTGAATGTAGCCCTCGAGCAATCGTGTGCCCTGCTCGAGGGCTAACAACAGTCTAGCAGTGTCCGTACCTGCGTGGCGTCCGGTTGAGAAGTTGCTGGATCCTGTAGTGGCCGAGTATTCTGTTACAGAGGGACGGGAGACGAGCGGATCCAAGTGCAGACTTTTATTAATGGGACGAGACAAAGACATGGTCAAAGGCAGGCAGGGTCGAACAACGGCAGACAGGTGCATAGACAGTCAACAAAGAGAGTAATCCTTAAACGAGCGAGGGTCAAACAGTGGCGTACGTAATCCAAACGAGGGCTAGGCAGGAGAATGGTCAGACAGGCGAGAGATCAAAAACGAGAAAACCAAAACAAACAAGAACACAGAGGGAAACGCTTTGTATGACTGCAGTGAATCAATACTCGGCGAGGGGTGACTGAAAGACCGGGGCTTTTATACTGTCTCTTGATTGGACGTGGGTGAAGTGCAATGGCTGATGGGGAATGTAGTCCGGGGTGAGGTGCGACAGTCCGTGCGTGACAATAAGGTGGGAGCGACATCTGGTGGTGAGCGGTCCGCAGCTCACCGACCAGATCCGTAACAGTGTCATTCCTGAAAACTGTTTTGTGGATTTTTTTCAACAAGTGAAACAAGTAAATTATACCTGATATTTAAGTGTGTCACACCCCTGGACTTTCTAGTTGGTTTCTCCCATCATTTCCCCCTGCAGCTCTGTGTGTTTTGGTCTCTCCCTCATTGTCTGCACCTGTGTGTGTTAATCAGTCAGTGTATATAAAGCGTGTGTTTTCCCTCTTGGTTTGTTGGACGTTAAATGTTACTTCCTTGTGTTCCTGTGCTTCGTTGTGGATTATTAAATGTATTTTATTTTATCTCGTCTTCGTCTGTCTGTTCCTGCCTGCAGCGTGACAGAACATCCAACCGCAACAGTTTTTCGTGTTTTCCTCTCCGTTTTGTTTATCGTTACCTTTTTCACAGTCTTTTGTTTCCGTTGTGTTTCCCCCATGGATCCCCTACTCCGTCCGGAATTCATCCTCCTTCGGCTGAAGCAGGGGGATCTACCGCTCGAGGGATTTACCGTCTTGTCCCAGCTAGTAGCTAACACCACCAGCTACCCGGACGATGCGCTCTGTGCGTTCTATGACGCGTCAACGCGTCATGCAGAGCGCCGTCGTCCGAGGACGGCCCTTGAGCGGATTTCGCCACGTTTGTGGAGTGGACACTGGCGAGAAACAAACCCTCGTTCCCCGCCTGCTCCATGGAGAATCTCGCTAGTGCCACTCCGGACCCAGAACCCAGCCAGCCACCACCCCGACACGCGGAGCTCGAGCCCGAGCCCGAGCCCGAGCCCACCGCAGATGGATCCCACGCTATCAGCGCGACCAAGGAGCCATCGCCAACTGGAGCGACAGAGTAAGCGATCGCCGCTGAACGAGAGGAATGTATGTCTGACCAGGTGCGAAAGCCGGCCACAATGCCTGCGACGGTGTGAGTATCAGTGGGGCATGAGGATGCTGAGGATAGCACCACTCACTGCACCGCCGCTGAGGGTGAGCTCAATATTGACCTGGGTCATAATGTTATGGACTTGAATATTGAACTGTCAGCCTGTTTGGATTTCCCACCCACCCACCGACCCTCAGTCACCTCTGCTTCCTGTCAGCACCTCTGCTCACCCTCAGCTCACCATCTGTGCAGTGGGTTCGCCGCGGGTCTGCCAGTCTTCCGGGAGGGGGAGGTAATGTCACACCCCTGGACTTTCTAGTTGGTTTCTCCCATCATTTCCCCCTGCAGCTCTGTGTGTTTTGGTCTCTCCCTCATTGTCTGCACCTGTGTGTGTTAATCAGTCAGCGTATATAAAGCGTGTGTTTTCCCTCTTGGTTTGTTGGACGTTAAATGTTATTTCCCTGTGTTCCTGTTCCTGAGCTTCGTTGTGGATTATTAAATGTATTTTGTTTATATCTCGTCTTCGTCTGTCTGTTTCTGCCTGCAGCGTGACAAAGTGATTGCTGCTTCTTTCCATGGATTTAAGAAACAAAACTCATCATCAGTAGTCCAGGTGGCAGTCTTCATGTGGCATTCATGTAGAATTCATCTGTGGTGCAGGTATCAGGTAACTAGAAAAAAAAACAAAAACAAAAAACATCTGTGAGCATGTTAATATCAGGAGCATCTGTAATCTATACATATAGTATGATTTTGTAGTCATAGACTCACACATGCTTTATACTATCTTTATACTGTCAATATAAAATATTGACAATTTATATCTGAGAAACTAATTATTATTGTTTAGCACGTTAAACACCTACTCACAAACAGAGTATTAAAAATAAACTAATATTACTTTTATATCCTATTGTTATACAATAAATATGATTTTATAGTCATAAACACAAGCATGCTTTGTATGTATTATACAATACAAAAACATTTTATGTCTGGGGAAACTAATTTACTATTGTTAAGCACGTCATAAACATCTATTCGTGAACAGAGTATATGACAGTAGTTTTGTCTAAACAACCTTAGACTATCATTCAGTGTTACAGTGTAAACACTATTACTTTTATATCGCGTCATTTTTATTTTATAGAACATTAAAAACAGCCTGGCGTCGTCAAACATTTCGATGCAATGAAATGAAACATACTTCATGACGTTTCACTTGATTACATGTAGTCAGGAATTATAGTTTGAAAAAAAAAAAATCTAACTACTATAACGTGTACAAGTTATATCACAGTAACACAACAACTAAGGTAAGTAGGCTAATAAAAGAAAGACTTACTCTTTCGGTGGATCTCGCCGTGCGTCGCTTCACGCTTTTCCTCTGAGGGAAATATAAATCTTTCTCTTCACAGCGCGTCTTCCAGTAACTAGATGCAAGTAGCCGAGATGAACAATTAAGTGAAGTCTCCCGCTTTGTTTACGTTGATGTGGGCGGTACGCCGCTAGCGCCTCCACGTGGCTGATTATAATAACAAACCGAAAGTAGCTCGTGGGCGTGATCAAATTAAAAATAATTAGGTCTGACGAGAAAGACTGGACATGGGGTTGGTTTCATACAGTTTACTTTAACACATGATATCTCTCATGTCTCTGTGTGGAGTATTCGCTGAGTTTTAGTTCATTTTAGTGACGCATTTGTTAATGACGATCACAGAGAACAACGCAGCAGACTGCATACCCTGTTTGTTTGCTTTATTTAACAAAACCACAGAGTGTTGTTGTTACTATGAGTGTACACAAATAAAAGTGAATTCCTTACAGATTCCATTGATGTATTGCTCTTATCTGTACGATCAAAAATGACGGAGTAATTGAAGTTCCTTTTGGCGTTATCAGAAAAACGGCCACAAACCGCGCCGGCGTGTTTTTCGACTCCAGGGGGTTAAGGTAGGGCTATTTGCGCACTTCTAGGCTACATCTAATCTGTTTAGAATTTGAATAAAAGTTTTGTTTTTTAATTAACTTTCATTAATAAGTCATTAACAAACATTATGTAATGCTTAACAGATCATTAGTTAATATATAATCGCATATCTAGAAATGTGAAATAATGTGATTGTTAATTTTTACTAATAACTGTATTAAACATTTCCTAATAATTAACATTTCATATAAATTAAAATGCTTACAAATGTCATTAAACTTCTAATGCATATGATCATGCACATCTTGAAAATCTACAAATGAATTTACCAGATGTTATACAATGATTAAAAGCTTTTGTTAATGCACAACACTTCTTTCAAACATGTTCCTCTTCAGTCGTTCTCTACGACGTTACGTCAATACTGACGTATTTCGGGCCTACTTGGGGGCCCAATCACCTCCGAGCTTTAAGAAGAAAAGGCCAATGAAATTGGCGAGTGGAATTTGCATGCTAAGCCACTCCCCCGTACATACGGGTATATAAGATGGTGGCATGCATCCACTCACTCAGATTTTTGTTTCGTAGCCGACTGCTTTGTGAGCTGCTTCTACAAGAAGAAAGAAAATACCTTCATCGCTGCGGAAGTTTCTCGGCTGTATGGAACATCCCCCTTTGCATTCCAGCGGAGAGATTGCCCTGCTGCGCTAACAGTGCTAACAATGCTAAAAGTGCTGCGGACCTCCCCTAGGCAAGCCGGCCTAAAAGAGCAATTTCCTTACAGCAAGCACAATCGTTGAGAGTGTCTTTTTCAAGACGCGTTCTGATCGTGTGCTTTTAGGGAGCGATAGTTTCCTTATTTCCTTTTGACTAGTTCTACCTAGCCTGTTTGCTAGTCAATTTGGTCGGTTCATACACCCGAGAAAAGCGGTGGGCTTCGCCCTGTCCTGGTTCTTGAGTTCCGAATTGGTCCCCTTTAAAACCGGGCTAGCATTCGGATGACTGAGATAGAAACACATGTTTCTGTTCCTCAGCACCAGGATTGGGTTACAGCTTTGACCTGAAGGACACGTGCTGTTATGCGCTGATTGCCCTGACCCAGATCATTTTCTGGCCTGCTTTAGGGGTCAGACATATCAGTACGGGTCTTCCCTCAGCCACAGGGACTTTGGGTCAACCGAGAGAGGGGTGAGCTCAAAAAAAAAAAGCCCTAAGCTGCCTTTTTCCTCGGCATGGAGTATGGATACCGGTCGAGACATGTCAGCTGAAAAAGTTGTTGCTGGACTGCCTGATTCTACAGTCACTGGACAGCAGTCCCTCTAAGTGTTCAGAGGCCTGACGCACATGGCGGCCGTAGCCACTTTTGTTCGCTCGGCTGTTCTCAGAATGGGCACAATCTGGCACCCGCATCCGGATCTGCAGACCTGTACCCTTGGTTTCTGGATGGGACACAGTAAGACCTCACTGGCCCTCTCAGGCTGTGGTAGATATTATCACTCAGGCTAGTGCCCCCTCTTGAGGCAGGCATATGCTCTGAGGTGAACCTGAATGCATTTTTCAACGGAAGTACCTTAAATTAGGTCCGGCTATTCTCACACATTCTGAGATCCCGGTCTGGTTAGGTGCCCGGGGTTCCCCACCTCTCACCTTTGGGTTCAGGTGGTGGACCTGCAAGCGCTGCTGCCTGAGGAGGCAGACCCGGCCTTAGCGTTGCTGTGTCCTTCGTGCTATTCACGTTATTGGACTGCACCCGGAGCATTAGTTGCTCCGAGCAGCTCTTGTTTGCTTACGGGTCAGCAGAAAAACGGGGAATGCTGTCCTCAAGCAGAAGTTGGCCATTGGGTGGAAATTGGGCCTCACCTCGGCTTCTTAGTGCCGAGGTGAGCTGTGCCCCCTTGGAGTCGGGTTTTCCGGGACTGTGCTCCGACAGGAGGTGTCCTTCGCCCCCTGAAGGTTGTGGCATAATGTCTTAGCATTTCTCCACGGCTATTCACCGTGTTCCCCCTAATATCCTTTTAAAAAAAGAGATAATTTATTGTACTAGTCTCCACATGGCGTTAAATTTCGTCACTGTGCTTATATACCCGTATGTACAGGGGAGTGGCTTAGCATGCGAATTCCACTCGCCAATTTCATTGGCCTTTTCTTTTTAAAGCTCGGAGGTGATTGGGCCCCCATGTAGGCCCCAAATACGTCAGTATTGACGTAACGTCTCCGTTCCCTCTTTCAGGGAACGAGGGTTACAGTTGTAACTGAGACGTTTATGCACCCAAATTACAATGTGTGTTATGTGTTTATCGAACATTAAGCTAAACGTCTAAGGTTACGTATGTAACCCTGGTTCCCCGAAGGGAACGAGACGCCGCGTCGAAACGCTTTGGGAACGCCTTCAGCGTGACCGCGCTCTGAATCACGTGTGCAATCAAACCAATGGAAGAACGAAACGTCACAGGCGGGTGACGTCACTGACCAGGAAGCATAAAAGCACGTGCGCCAGAACGAGCATCAGCTTCCAGGAGAGAAGCAGCGCTCGCAGGGACGCAGGAGGATGGCTACGAGACGCGGCGTCTCGTTCCCTTCGGGGAACCAGGGTTACATACGTAACCTTAGACGTTCCCCTTCAGGAACTCGAGCCGCGTCGAAACGCTTTGGGAACGAGATGCCCACGCCGCCAGACCCCTAGTCCCTGCCTAGGATGTGCTAGGACAAAGGACAGAGGTACCCGGCGAGACCCGCAGGTCCAATTCATAAAACCTAACAAAGGTCAAAGGTGAGGACCATCCCGCAGCGTTGCAAATATCTTGCATGGGAACCCCAGCAAGAAAAGCTTTGGAGGCAGCCATGCTCCGGGTAGAATGGGCTCTGACCCCTAAAGGAGGAGGGAGGTCAGAAGCCTCATAAGCAGAAAGGATAGCGTCCACTACCCAGCGACTTAAAGTTTGCTTAGAAGCAGGGAGGCCCCTTTTTGGGGGGCCATAACAGACAAATAACTGGTCTGACTTTCTCCACCTGGCAGCCCTGTGGACGTATGCATCCAGCGCTCGCACTGGACACATACAATTAAGCTTCTGCTGGTCAGCATCCCGAAAGGGGGGAGGACAAAAGGCCTGGAGTACGACAGGCCGTGGTGTCGAGGTGGGGACCTTAGGGACATAACCCGCTTTTGGAAACAGGAAAGCTTTAGAAAGGCCTGGCGCGAAGTCCAGGAAAGAAGGGGCCACAGAGAGGGCCTGAAGATCCCCAATTCTCTTAAGGGAGGAAAGAGCTAAGAGAAGGACAGTTTTTAAAGTAAGGAATCTGTCCGAGATTTCCTCAACAGGCTCGAAGGGAGGCCTGCAGAGAGCCTCTAACACCACAGACAGGTCCCAAGAGGGGACACGAGGTCGTACAGGAGGCCTGAGCCTCAAAGCACCGCGGAGGAAACGTGTAACGAGAGGATCCTTTCCCACGGAAAGACCACCAAGAGGGGCGTGGTAGGCCGCAATGGCCGCCACGTAGACCTTCAAGGTGGAGTGGGATAACCCTGCAGACAAACGGCTTTGCAGGAACTCCAGCACTGAGCCAACTGGGCAGTTAACTGGGTCTTGCTGGCGGTGTCCGCACCAAGAAGTGAAAAGTTTCCACTTCAAGGCGTACAGTTTCCTCGTGGAGGGAGCTCTAGATTGGAGGATGGTCTCAACAACCTCAGTTGAGAGACCGGAAGCTAAGAGGTGCGCCCCCTCAGAGGCCACACCCAAAGCTTCCACAGCTCCGGCCGGGGGTGAAGAATGGTACCCCCTGCCTGTGAGAGGAGATCTCCCCTGACGGGAATCTCCCAGGGAGAGCCGTCGAGGAGAGAAATCAGGTCCGAGAACCATACTCGGCCCGGCCAGTACGGGGCTACTAGAAGAAGGGACACCCCGTCCCGGCGCACTCTCTCTAGAACTCCCGGGAGCAGAGCGATCGGGGGAAAGCGTACAGACGAGCCTCGGCCACGTCTGCACCATGGCATCCAGCCCCAGGGGAGCTGGATGAACTAGAGAGTACCAGAGGGGACATTGCGTGTTCTCCCTCGTGGCAAACAGGTCCACCTGGGCTGGACCAAACACTCTCCAGATCTGCTTCACCACCTCGGGGTGAAGCATCCATTCCCCGGGCCTCGGCCCCTGTCTCGACAGGATGTCTGCTCCCAAGTTGAGATGCCCAGGAACATAAACTGCTCTCAGCGAGAGGAGTTTGTCCTGGGACCACACAAGGATCTGGTGCGCCAGCTTGTACAAGGGGCGCGAACGCAGACCTCCCTGGTGGTTGATGTAAGAGACCACCGAGGTGTTGTCGGTGCGGACCAACACATGGCGGTCTCTTAGGTCCGGGAGAAAGTGTTTCAGACACAAACACAGAGCGCTGCTGAAAGACAGAAGCTGACGCTCGTTCTGGCGCACGTGCTTTTATGCTTCCTGGTCAGTGACGTCACCCGCCTGTGACGTTTCATTCTTCCATTGGTTTGATTGCACACGTGATTCAGAGCGCGGTCACGCTGAAGGCGTTCCCAAAGCGTTTCGACGCGGCTCGAGTTCCTGAAGGGGAACTGAACTAACCACCCTTTACATAAACATTGTTACAGTAGCTAAAGGTCCAGTGCCAATAAAGATACTAAAAAAAAAAAAAAAATCAGTATTGTTTATAAACATTTACAAATGATGAATAGTCTCAACTTTAGATTGGGTACTGCAAAAACATTAACAACTGATTAATAAATTATTTGTAAACATCTGAAAATAGGGTAAATTCCAGTCATTTGGGACAGTCACAAAATGACTGCTCATTAAGGTACTAATGATTATTAAATGTTTACAATTGATTAATAGGTTCCACTTATTGGGTACTGCAAAAATATTAACAAATGATTAATAAATGATTTAAGATGTACAAAATGTACAAATCTTCACAACAAAAACCAAATATATGACCTTTACAGACTGTGATAATGAGTTAATGGATATATTAACATAAATAATTTGTTAAGTGCTTAAAATTACTAATTAAGCTATATATTTATATTTAAATAAAAAAAAAAAAAAAACTGCTAATGCAAAAACGGTTTCATGGCCAGGAAAAAAATATTTATTGCCAGTAAATTTTCTCAAATCAACAGAAAATTTTGTTTGTATCATGATTAAAATGGCAGGTGTGACGACAAATTTTTGGCCCTGCTTGCAAGTGTAGAAATTAGGACAAAAGTATTGTTATTTCCCTACTGTAGAATAAGGTAAAATAATATACCTGTGAAATACTCATTTTAAATTATTTTACATAATTGTTTTCCAATATTACTGTCATAGAAATAATAACATACAATTATTATTATTATTATTATTATTATTATTATTATTATTATTATTATTGTATTCTAATTTGGTTTCCAAATTCACCAGTGTGAGTGTACTTTAGATTGAAACATCATATTACAACTAAAATGAGGATTGAGTCCCCTTTAAACCTCAAGAACAAGTCAGTTCACCTGCTTTTTCCTTTGTTTAGTTTTCATACTGAACCTGTATTGGAGCTCTTAATTTTGAACTCTCAAAGTGCAGCAGATAGATTAATTTAACTGTAAAATGTTCAAAGTATTCCTCCGGACCCCCCTTGAGGGAATGCTGTGGGATTTTTTTATTTTTTTTTATATATATTTTTTTTTATTATTATTGCAATAAAGAACAACAAAGATTACAATACGTACAAAACAAACAGTACAGTACGTACAAAAGATACAAGCAATCTTTCAATAATAAACAAATTATGGATTAATAATTAACAGAAAGAGTAATATAATAGACACATTTTGAAGAAATAGAATTAAAAAAAAGAATAAAGAGAAGACATACAAATAAAAATATATTAAAAATATAAAGTATATTAAGGAAGAATAATAAACGACACAAATTCTAGACGTTTTTATAGCTTTCTTGTTAACTCGTGGAACTTTGGTTCCTGTTTGAAGATGTTAAAGTGGGGCTTACATTTAGTATATTTACATTTATAAACATAAAACTTTCCAATAAATAACAGGAGGTTTATACAAAAACTTGCATTAAATAAATTCTTGCTTTTAGCATAAAATTAATGTCTATAACATAAATGTAAATCATAAAAACATTTTGGATAATCAAAGCATTAATATTATTCCAAAAGGACTGAACAAAAGGACATTCCCAAAACAAACGAGCTACTGTTTCAGAAGAAATTTCAACTCAAAAGAAATTTGAACTCAAAAGTGGGCAGCCCTGCGGTTAGCTGCTTGCTAGCGGTAGACTGTTTAATTACAGTACATAAGATTTTACTTACCACATAAACAGAGTAAGGAGAGATGACTGAGGACGATGGCGAATGATTTACAGATCCTGAGCACCATTGACATGCATGTGATCTTGTAAAATGTGTGGTAAGTACTGCCGCTGTAGTATATACAGAGTACGATCGCAAATCTTGAAAGTGAAAGTAAAAAGGGATCATGCATTCAAAAGTAGTTTCAATGCCCCAAATATTAATTATGGAGGACCAGAAATGACTTAAGTATAAATAAATGAATAAATACATAAATGCAGAAATACATAAATAAATGAATGAATAAATAAATGTAGCAATACATAAATAAATACATAAATAAATTAATGTAGAAATAAATAAAAAAATGAATTAATCAATAAATAAATAATTAAATGCTGAAATAAAGAAATAAATGCAGAAATGCATAAATTAATGATTAAATAAATAAATCTGTCAAAAGTGTCATTTTTAATTGTGCTATTTTTGTCCCATTTGTGTTATACTACATTTATTTCTACATTTATGTATTTCTGCATTTATTTATTTTTACATTTATTTATGCATTTCTACATTTATTTATGTATTTCTGTGTCTGTATGTTAATAAGGTAGGCGGTTCTAACCTGTCTGGATGCAGGATTAGTTAAACAGGATCACTATCCTTAGGGGTGTGCTACTGTGGATACTGCTAGCTGCGTTTAATAGCTAATGATATAGATCATGCACCAAGCGACTACCTTCTGTTTCGTTTGGAATGTGTAGTCGATTTAGTTCAGCTCAGCGCTGAAATGGATTTAGACCTTGATCTAGCTGTGTTCGCCGGTGTTACGGTTTAACTGGTGGCCGTGTTATGGTGAACGGCGGCATCAGATTAGCCAATTCTGAAAGCAAAACTGACGCGATTTTAAGCTTTCTAATGAAGACAGACTTGCTCATTACATGATTTTGGTATTCTTGTAAAGATTACAAATTATTGGTATGATCGCCCGTAGCAGCTAAAGTACGGAAAATAAAAAAGTATGTTTGGCACAGGTTTTAAACATGCGCTATGATATCCGCGCCATAAAAAGTTAGTAATGAATTCATTTAACTATCGAACCGCACAGTTTTAGTCGCCGATTTTTGGATTGAAGTCCAACGGAGACGGACACAGAAAGTAAAACCTTTCTAAAAACGAACACATTTATTGACAGTATTAATGCACGAGCTATGAACGCAGCGTAACAGCTGTTTACTTGGCTGTTTGATCATATAGCGCGCTTTCGCTTAGCACACACATTCTGTCAGCACGGTTCAGCACGGTTGTCTAACCGTGCCGAGAATTCCGGGCCGAGAACGGTTTGTAATCGTGCCGTGCCGTGCCGTACCAGGCTCAGGTGGAAACACAACTGGAACCGTACCTGACCGTTCTAAGAACCGTTCGGCACGATAGTGGAAAAGCGGCTCATGATTTAGTTCAGCTCAGTGCTGTTCGCCGGTGTAACGGTTTAACTGGTGGCCGTGGTGAACGACCTCATCAGATTCGCAGATTCTGAAAGCAAAACTGACGTGATATTAAGCTTTCTAATAAAGACAGACTTGTTCATTACATGATTTTGGTATTCTTGTAAAGATTACAAATTATTGGTATGATCACCCGTGAACGCAAAGTACAAGTTAACACGTTTACAAAGTGATAGAAGCAGTGTTTCAATTAGAGTATAACGTTTACATTTTGTTCACTATTACAGTTAAATAAAAAATAAAGTCACACGTTTCCAAGGTATTTCCAGGAGAAAATAGCGGCGAAAACAACATGGAAATGATGTTGAGTTCTTAAATTAATCAAATGAGACATCAGCTCTCTGATTAAAATGTACCATGTTTTAACTATAGTAAATAGTTTAACAATACCGTTTGTAATAATTTACTTTTGCCTGAGACTCCATGAAATGTAGGTTAACATCATAAACTGTAAAATGTAATATACATTTTACTATAATGAAACCATTGTTGATTTTCATAACGGGTAAACGCGGGCAAATTTCCTTGATTCAGCCAGCTGCATAATATGATGCCGAGAGCAAAATCCGCCCTGCTGAAAAAACCAGCTTAAGATGGTCAAGCTGGTTTAAGATGGTCTCCCAGGCTGGTCATAGCTGGTTTTTCAAGCTGGTTTTAGCCACTTTTTTTAGCTGGTCAAGCTGGTTTTAGCTGGTTTTAGCTGGTCAAGCTGGTTTTAGCTGGTCAGCCTGGCTGGTCTTAGCTGGTTTAAGCTGGTCAGGCTGGTCTTAGCTGGTTTTAGCTGGTTTAAGCTGGTCAAGCTGGTCTTAGCTGGTTTAAGATGGTCAGGCTGGTCTTAGCTGGTTTTAGCTGGTTTTAGCTGGTCAGCCAGGCTGGTCTTAGCTGGTTTAAGCTGGTCAGGCTGGTCTTAGCTGGTCAAGCTGGTCAGGCTGGTCTTAGCTGGTCAAAATGTTTGATGATTGATTGATTACATAGTGTCTGCCCAATTTTCCTGACAAATAATGCAACAAATAAGTAATATGTTTACTTTTAATAATCTGCAGGACCACAAGGAACCATTAAAACGATTTTTATTTGATCTTACAGCCCCTTTAATAACAAATATTTACAAAATATTTACAAAATAATTGGAATGATTACAATTCTAAAACTATATTAAGAATTAATGGTGAAGATGAACAATAACAGAATTCTAAACATATTATGCATTTTCATTTTTCTTTTCTTTTTATTATATCTTGTATTTTTTTGGGATATGTAATGCCCCACTTGTTTCTCCCTCTTCTCTCTCTCTCTTCTTTCAGGCTCCTTTTGTTTCCGCCAGTCACTGAAACAGACTTAAAAAAGAAATAATTTAGATTATTAATTTTCAACAAGTAAAACTACTTAAAAAAAAAACAAACTATAGTGTCATGTCTTTGTTGCACATTTTCCTTTTTTATCCCAGACATAGCCTGCAATAATTTAGAAACATGCCCCTGATAGTTGTTCCTTTTATTGCTAAAATAAAGATAAAATTGATATATCCAAATGGAAGTGTGTGTATACATATATATATATATATATATATATATATATATATCTCTATGAACTTGAGGGTGTCAAAACAAAACTCCATGCTTACTTCACAGACATGAAAAAATGTATCTATAGAAAGCGAAATGTCTACTTTTAAATAAGCCAGTTAAAATGGAAAACAAATATTTTCAGATTGTGTAATCCATTCAATCAAACGTGCACATCCACTGTAGAGATGACAAGTGTTATCGACTTTATCACTGCAGCCAAAAATACAGAAAACACATATTAATGAATTATTATAATGTTAAAGCAGTCTTCTTCGCTGTTTTCTTTACCTGACACATTCATAATCATTACTTCTGCCAGTGTTCTGTGGCAAGCTTTGTGTGCGCTTGAGCGCTGATGGGCTATAGGCAATTAAAGGTTCATTATTATAAATTATTTAGTTTATTAATATGCAATTAGTCGACTAATCTCTTAAAAATAAATGACCACTAGTTGACCAGAAAAGTTTAGTCATGGGCAGGCCAAATGATTACATATAGTGCATAAATGAATGAACAGAAAAATTAGATTACCTCTCAACAAATAGAAAACAGAAAATAGAAATCTTATCTAACAATAGAAGTCTTTACTATCAATTTCAGTTTAACACATACTTGTTGGATAAAAAAAAAAAAAAAAAAACAACAAAAAAAACTTTTTTTTATCTATGAAAGTGTCCTGAAAAAAGTATCATAGGTATATTTCTATTCTGTTCTAAAATTGATAATAAATCAGTATATTACAATGATTTATAAAGGATCATGTGAGACTGACGTAATGAAAAGACATTACGAAAAATGAAAATTCAGAAATAAATTAAATTTTAAAGTATATTAAAATAGACAAAAAAAAAACTATATTTTAAATTGCAATAATATTTCACAACATTACTTTTTTTTTTCAATTAATTTTCTGTATTATTGATTAAATGCAGCTTTGATTAACAGAAGAGATTTATTTAATAAAAAACATAAAAAAATCGTACTAATCCCAAACTATTGAACAGCAATGTAGATAATAAAAGAATATAATAAAAGGAAAAACGAGATCTTGGTATGTGTGTATGTCTTACATTTCAGAAATTCTGATGACAATCCTTCACTTTGCAAAGAAGAGTGGCAACTTGGGTTCACTTCAACCGGTTTCTTCTGTACCATTTGCCCTGTTATAGATGGCACTTTTCCTTTCGACTTCTTAGCTCTTCTGTAATATCTACAAATCAGTCAGGAAACAAACAATATAATTCACATTAGTTTTAGCTTTTGAGATATCTGAATCATTCTCCCTTAAAAATCGTCTCTCTTCTGGAGTTGAGAAAGATCTTCTAACATATCTACATGTAAAATTCAGGTATTCAAATTCTTAGAATGCAACCATTAAGTTACCTTTGAATGAACTCCAAATCACCGTCTGTGTCCTCCTGGTAAGGTTACTCCGGAGTGAATATATGCTGCGAACAGGCCAGACAGGAAGATGGGCTGGATTAACTCATTCTTTAAACCAAAGTTAGCAAAAAGCATTACAATCAAAAATTAGCAAGTTATCAAAGGTACTCGCACGTCTCGCTGCTTACGTTAACCGCTTTAACAGCACCTTTCAGAGTTTACGTGACAGTTTACATCCTCCGTGAGCGGGATGACCGCGAGTTGCAAGCCTTTAGTAACGTCACGCGTTTCATTTCGGCGCCCCTGTTAACAGATGACTGACTGTGCAAATTTGATTTACATCATAAAATAATAACGAGAAAGTGTGCTGAACAACACGACGTTCCCGTGAATCACAACTGTTGTCAGTGAAGTGTGTAATTATTACCGTAGGAACCCAGAGATTTTCCGCCTATAGCCGCTATGAGGCCAAGGAATGTGTGAAATCCTCCCGCGACCGCGCTCCTTAAACCCGGCACAAGTCTCCCTCGCGCCCCGCGGACGGAGGATCCGTTAATCTGCGGTTACCGCGAATGTAGACACCTTAATACAGTACTGCAGTTACCAAGCATGAAAAATTAGAAGTGAAATAAATCACTAGGCCTGGGAATCGATTCCGTCGGGGGAATCGACTCCCCATTCAGAGCCGTTTTCAGTTCAAACAAAGCTTATATGGGCGCCTCTCAAACGAACGGCTGCATCATACGAAGGCTGCATATCTTGGCTGCTGTCATCAAACGTCGCTGAACGTCGATTCACGAAAATAAACTGAATGAAAGGAGTCGGTACTGAGCATATCTGTGTTTGAAGATGCAGCTTTGCTCGCTAATAGTGATTAGAAGTCTGATTCGTTTCCACAAAAAGGTTCTTTTGGACAGATCGTTTTAATGAACCAGTTAAAAAATGATTCAGAAGTTATTTTGCGGTGGAACTGGCTGTTGTCCACATGAGCGCTGCACAAAAGAATAGATCATGACGTGATCGAGGGTCTTGATCCTATTTCCATCTTAAATAAAATGCTATTTTTAACCTTTCTATCAGCCTGTGATCATTTTGAAAGCACCGAGAGCACAGATAAGTGGCGGAAAGTGAGCGTCTGACTGACAGATAAACCACAAGCTCTTATAGCAGTGTTGTTGTTAATGTTCTGGTTATTTTGTTTCAGTGTACAGTTTGTTAATTTTGTGCAACGCATACGGTTTAAGTAACATCGTTCAGCTGAACCGTACACGTCTTGTTTCATTCATGCAATAAACGCATGTACACTGCTGTGGGCTATGACTAATTTCATGGGCAACGCAGATAAAAATAATTTAAATACAGAAATGTATCATAATTTATAAAAACAAAGCTTCATATTATGAAAAGGTTAATTTCTAAGACTTTTATATCCTACAGTGATGGCGAAATTAGGTTCCTCCAATCTAAAACAAGAATCGAAGAAGAATCGAAAACAACAGTGAGGAATCGATTCTTGGAATCGAATCCCATCGATTCCAGAACCAGGAATCGGAATCGGACTCGATTCCAAAATTTTCAGAATCGAACAGTCCTATAAATCACTTACCGCAGTTGTGATTCGTACTTATTGCTGCTCCCGAATGTCGACCGTTGAAGAAAATCCCGCCTCTGTAGATTTAAAATTTACAGCAATATGCTGTACGTTTGCGTCAAACCACGACGTGATCCACGTGATCAGATTATGCTTTAAGCATTTCTTGTTAAAGATATTGTTTTTTTTTTTTTCTCCTAGTGTTTTTTAATTGCAGGTGATTGTTATCTATTATATAAAGACTGTGTTTGTTTAATTTATATTTTGTGTAAAAGTCTAATACCGAAACACTCCTTAAAAATAAAACAGCTGACTATATTTGGTCATACAACTATGGTGAATGTATTTCTTCAGACAATATTAATCTGATTTGAGTTCTATGCTGATTTTTTTTTTTTTGAGTGCTACCTTGATTTTATGCTATACTTTATACTACAATTTATTTAAGACTCTTCTCAGATATATTATCATTAACAACTAGAATAATTTAAGATGTATCATCTAGCCTACCTGATTATGATGCTAAACTTACCTTGAATTGAACCTTGTCAGTAAGTGAAACAAACTGATTAATTTGTAATTAGGTCAAATGGACACCAGCTTGGTCAGGCTGGGAAACCAACTAAAATTTATATTTATTATATTTATTATAGATTCCATACACTCAATTCCTTTGTATAATTTGTATATAGAACATCTGTACTTACATTATATTGTCTTGTGTATTGTCTTTCACATATTTATTCTAATCACTCATTTTTTTGTCTATTGTTTGTGTCTTTTCATATATTTATTCTAATCACTTGTTTATTTCTGTTATCTGTGTCTTTTCACTTGTGATCCTGTCTGTGCACTGGAAGCTTCTGTCACCAAAACAAATTCCTTGTGTGTGTAAGCACACTTGGCAATAAAGCTCTTTCTGATTCTGATTCTGATTCTAAAACCTTTATGGAGCACATGAGATGCAGATAAAGTGAGATCTTGACCCTTAAGAAACTTAAATTAATGCAGTCATGTAACAGATTTGTTTCAAAGATAAAATTTAATGAATTGCTAATTATTACATTTGAAATAAAAAAAAAAAAATGTAAAGACTCTACAAATATTAGAAATTGTGAATATAAATAATTGGGAATCATGTAAAAAAAAATAAACAATAAAAACACATTTCACATTGCACATTTCATTGATTTATTATAACATTTATGTAGTTTTGTTATCATTAACAACTAGAATAACCTAAGAGGTATCATCTAGCCTACCTAATTATGATACTAAACTTACCTTGAATTGAACCTTGTCAGTAAGTGAAACAAACTGATTAATTTGTAATTAGGTCAAATGGACACCAGCTTGGTCAGGCTGGGAGACCAACTAAAACCAGCTACTTCCAGCTAAAACCAGCCTGGCCAGGCTGGGAGACCAGCTAAAACCAGCTACTTCCAGCTTAACCAGTTAAAACCAGCCTGGCCAGGCTGGGAGGACCAGCTAAAACCAGCTACTTCCAGCTAAAACCAGCTACTTCCAGCTTAACAGCTAAACCAGCCTGGCCAGGTTGGGAGACTTAAAACCAGCTACCAGCTACTTCCAGCTAAACCAGCTACTTCCAGCTTTCCAGCTAAACCAGCCTGGCCAGGCTGGGAGACCAGCTAAAACCAGCTACTTCCAGCTAAGACCAGCTACTTCCAGCTTAAACCAGCTACTTCCAGCTATTTCCATCTTAAACCAGCTAAAACCAGCCTGGCCAGGCTGGGAGACCAGCTAAAACCAGCTACTTCCAGCTAAAACCAGCCTGGCTGGGAGACTAGCTTGACCAGCTTGGCCAGGCTGGGAGACCAGCTTGACCAGCTTGGCCAGGCTGGGAGACCAGCTAAAACCAGCTACTTCCAGCTTAAACCAGCTAAAACCAGCCAACCAGCTTAAGCTGGTTTTAGCTGTTTTTTTCAGCAGAGATGCGCCCACGCCCGCTTCGTCCACTCCTCCATCCAGATGCTGCCTGTTCACATGCAGGCATGTCAGGGGAGGCTCTGATACAGAGAAAACCGGACCGATTTAATCAGAAACTGCGGAGAATCACGTGATCACCTGATCTGGGTTTAAAGGATTGTGCTGCATGTAAACGCATTAACCTGCTTTCTATATAAAATAAGCCACTGTAAAAACAGTTTTGTGAAATTCTAATTTTCTAAATCTGAAATTTCGTTCTAGATATGTGAGATTCTTGCTGGTGCAGATGGACAGCTTTGTATTAGAGAAGAAAGGCAGCTTGATACCCTGGTTAAAACCTTTGAAGGTAAGTTATATCATTCAGTAACATTCAATAACCATGATTTGTTTTAGAATTTGATCTTTTCATTAAAATAACCATAGTTACTGCTATGGAAATAAAATCAAACAATCAATCTAACATTTAAAAGCTTTAAGTTATTTAACCACATTTGTTTTTTTTTGTTTTTTTTTTTTTTTTGGTTTTTCACAATACTTCAGGAAGCTACATCCAGAGGCAGACTTTTTGTAGACTGGGCTACAATTGCAGACCAAATTGTTTTCTATGCCCAGCAAGATGGAAAGGTGCATTAAGAGCGGGGTGACATGACTTCAGGTAAGGTATTTCTTATATGTCGATGTATAGAAACAAAATTCAACTGTATTTGACACATCCACTGGTAAATACAATGGTACAGTAACACTTAACTAGTTGCTTATTAGTTTGTGTATTGGCTGTTAATTAGTAATTAGTAAAAGCACATACTGTTGCCTTATTCTGCATGAGCATATTCTACATCCCTGAATCCTTTTGATTATGAGATAAGTTTCACAGTTTGCACTGTATTATTCTTATGGTCTAGATGTTAAAGGAGAGAGTGCTTTCAAAGTATATATATATATATAATGAATTTTTGGAAATGCAAACTGATATTTCCCACTGACACAATACAGCAAAAAAAAAGACATCATTCAAGACATCCAATCATTTTGGCCACCACTGTATGAAGTGTTCAGATGTAAAAGACTAAAAATGTGCAGTTTGAAATTTTCTTCTAAAATGAGGCCTAAGGCCAACAGTTTTTTCTGGCCACTTGTAACATGTTTTAAATTGTCATATGTATTGTCTGGTGGACACTTTGTTTGGCTTAGTTTTAATAGCACAATGTTTGGAACAATTCACATGTGGTAATAATTAAGTTTTGAGTGTTCTGCTGCTGCAATTTTGACAAAGAATCAGAATCTACAGTGCCTAGTTTACACAGTTTTGTGTTTTAAATAACTGATCTACTAAAATTGTTGTTTTATGTGTCTGTAATGGTTAGATAAAATGTTTGACAGCTGCACCCATTTGAAAATTGTTTTAAAAAGAAATAAAACTCATTAAATTTATGTTTATAGTTGCATTTTTTTGTGTTTTTCTAACTGTATTACAGAAAAGCAATAATAATTTTACATTCTTTTGTGATTATTTATTATTATTGGTAAATATAAAGGTAGCAAGGCAATAAGACAACAAATAACCCAATGATTAGGTTATGTTTAACCCAGCAACACAGTTAACCTGACCCACTGGTTGGGTCAAATAAACAACCCAGCATTCTGGGTCAAATGGTTAAACCCAGCACTTGGGTCAAAACAACCCAACGCATGTTCTCTCCCATAGTTACCCAGCGGCTGGGTTAAGGTTGGGTTATTTTTTAACCCAGCACTTTTTTCTAGAATACATTTACCTATATTCTTCCACGATTTTAAGACAAGTTTTTTTTTTTTTTTTTTTTTGGGTTGTTTTTTTGGTAACACTTTATTTTGATGGTCCCTTTTGAACATTCTGTTGACACTAAGTAACGTTGCATCTACATGTCAACCAACTCTCATTAGTATTAGTAGACTCTCTGCTGAATATCTGCTAACTCTTTATTGTGGTGGTCTCTCAACAGACATTCTGCTGACTATAAGTAACTTTGCAAGTACATGTAAACTTATTCTAACTCTAACCCTACCAGCCAACTAATACTGTACTAACACTCTAATGAGAGCTAGTAGATATGTATAGGTGCAACATTACTTATAGTCAACAGAATGTGTTAAAGGGACCATCAAAATAAAGTGAAACCTTTTTGGTATTAAATACAGAAAACAGAGGTATTGTCATGCGGTAATGAAAAACAACCCTCTTACAACTGTTGCAAGTTACACACAGAAAATTACTATAATGTTATTGTTTTGGCACTAAGATTTGTCCTCACAGAAATGACTAGGATAGACGAACCTCTTAACTAAAAGGAAGTGTCCAAATTAGAATGTTTCTAATTACACCCAGACCAGAACATCTGTGAGTGCACACTTACTTGCTGTGTGTGCCCGCTACAGAAGGAAGGTGTGCTTTACTGCACTTCTCATTTAGACATGTTTGCTGTTCTGGCAAAATGGAACCCACACTTTTGTTTAATAGAATCTGTAAAATCTGTCTATTCACTAATTAAGCTTTGGGGTGCCTAAAAGAACTTCAATTACTCCATCATTTTTGATCGTACAGATAAGAGCAATACATCAAACGAATCTGTAAAGGGTCTACTTTTATTTGTACACTCATAATAACAACAACACTCTGTGGTTTTGTGAAATAAAGAAAACAAACAGGGTGTGCAGTCTGCCGCGTTGGTCTCTGTGATCATCATTTAGAAATGCATCACTCAGCGAATACTCGACACAGAGATATGAGAGATATATCTATAGAAAGCTTGACATGTCTACTTTTAAATGAAGTAAGTCTTATCGAAAATAAATATCCTGTGTTAAAGTAATCTGTATGAAACCAACGCCATGTCCAGTCTTTCTCGCCAGACCTAATTATTTTTAATTTGATCGCGCTGTTGGAAACTCAGAAGCGAAGACCAGGAGACTCTTGGGTATCTTCAGCAGAATTCTTTATTGAGAATGCGCTGCGTAGCTCTGCAGTCCTCAAAAGTCTAACAATATCTCAGCACAGCAAAGTATATAGGTTTGAAGGAGGCGGAGTACATAGAGGTGGAATCAATCTAAACAAAGCATGCAAATGTGATACAGGAAATCAGCCCAGTAAAAGATTTTTCCCAGCCTTGATCTATTTAGCATGCAAGTGTCATTCAAATGCAAAGGTGCTAAACAAAAGGCACAGTTGTACCTTGAGCTTAGACTTCACACTTAACTTGGGAAACCTGCCAGATGCTCAGGAAATGTATAAAGACAAAAGGTTACTGTCTCTGGGCTTGGGCTGTCCGCTAAATCACAATACACATAACCTTTTAGAAATTTGTAATCCAACAATTCCTCCTTTGAGAGTTCTAAAAAAAACTCTCATAAAATACAAATTTAGACACTTAAAAAGTTCTGTGTTGATTGTTTGTAGTGATGAAAAGCATGCTGACACAGAAACAAACATGCTTCTAGGGTCCGTGAAGTTCTTACGGGTAATAGTCTTTTCTGGTTGGAACTGTTGTTTCCTCATGATGGTCATGAGTCATTTGTTGAATGAAACACTTGATACTGTGGACGCATAGATAGTATACCAGTAGGAAGAATAACAGCAGAATTGCTATTTCCTTGATCCACAGCCAGGGTTTACCTAACAGTTCTCTGAACCATGAAGAATTATCTTCAGTCATTTGGTGTAATTTTTCTGAAAGATCAAGAATGTCTTGTTGGATTTTGTTCAAGTTCTCTGTTGGATCCATTAACCTGGTGCAGCATTCAGGGCCAATAATGGTGCAGGCTCCCCCTTGCGTTGCAAGAATGTAATCCAAGGCCACTCTGTTCTGTAAGATCATTATCTTGTGCGAAGCAAGAGTGTCCGTGATGTTACCTAGGGCCAAAGCTGTGTCATTAGCTAGTTTCTGTACAGAATTTGATAAGCTTCTGACTTGATCCAGGGCCTGTATGACACCATAAGACGGGATTAAGGCTCCAAGAGTTCTTGACCACCATGTTTGTGCACAAGTGAGTCCAGGGATGCAGCCATCTTCTTTGTTTGTGGTAGGAGCTGAGCTTAGTAAATGTGGAGAGCTTGGGGAGGAGTGTGTATTTTCTCTGATAGCCGGTAACACATAAACCAAGGTGCACCTGCCGTTGAATTGGCTAGGTAGGATGTTGTAGACAGAAGTTCCACATAACCAGAAGGTGCCAGTCGGTGGAGGAATCATACACCACTGATTTACTGAGAAGAATTTTGGTAGAGATGATGTCCTGTGGAGACAAACTTCTAAGTCCTTTTCCTCTCTTCCTGTTGATGGAGTAATGTCCACATGGGAATTTGTTCTCATCTTGATCACAAAGCTGCAACGTTCATGAGGAATTTCACCCAGTGGAGTCGAGGCTGGAGCATCATTTTCCATGCACCAAGGAAAAGTAATTGGTAGGAGTAGATCTGTCATAATGGGAGTAGCTGAAGTTAGGTTGCAGGATGGTAATCCAGGAATGCAACACGGAGAAGCTGGAGGAGTTGTGATGTGGTGGCATGTACCTCTGTTGAATTTTCCACTCGTTTGAACACCGAACAAGGTGCACGTGTCACAGTGGGAGATGGGGGGTGCCACCCATGGTATCCCTGCTTTTACTGAAGGTGGGTGTGGCATGCAAACGTTCTTTCCAGCAAACAAGGCATTTCTTGACATATTCATCAGTTCTAAGAATATGTTGTTTCTGGAGTCTATAGCTTGTGCGATGTTCACGATGATTACTAGAACGGCAATCTTGATCATGTTGATGGATGACTGAAGTTCTTTCATTTAATTCTCTGCGTTGTGTTTTTTTTTTTTTATGTTCTGTCTTCCGTGACAGTTGGCTCGGCAGTGGGTCTAGTTGTCCTTTAAAGTTTGTAGCTTCATACACAGGTGAGGGGGTCGATGTGTATGGGTCTCGGGACAGCCAACAAGGGGTATCTGCACAGAGTAAGAAAGAAAACAAAAGACGACAGAGCAGTATTTGTTGTAAAAGGCTGCAAACAATAGAGTTGTAGCCTCTGTTCAATCTGAGTCTAGTCTTGTTGTTCCTTCTTTCCCTAGTTCTTAATTCCCGTGACACCTAAAGAACAGTGAGGTAAGGATGGACTAGTGGATGGGGAAGGCCTATGAGGAAGTCTTCACCTCAGGGTTGGCCCCCGAAGCCTGTTGCATTCGGTTCTTCCCTGGGCTCCTCACTGGTCTGTGTGTCCTATCCTATCCCTGTAGGTGGGGGAACAACTTTACAGTGTGACACATGAGTCCAGGTTTTCCTTCCCTGACACAAAACTGCAGCTGTTGTGATCAACATCACTTGATGTGGTCCGTGCCACTTAGGCTCTAATGGTTTGTTTTTGAATGACTTACATTTCTGAATTTTGGATTCCACCATTGATTTGAGAACCTGTGATTCATTGTTGCTGGACCACTGTGACCCAAATTGTGTATTTGTTGAGCCAAATATGGCAGCAGTGATTCGGGAGCAACATATTTCCCTCCTTTGGTCCAGCAACCAGATGAATCCACCGTGG